>JANHGN010012998.1:17757-39772 GCA_024605025.1 Megaceryle maxima | reverse complement strand
CATGTGCAGTAAGGCAGCTGAGAGATTCACCTTGAAAGTGATTCTCTGATCTTAACTAAAATCCTAATGTGAATGTGTCAGTGTCATCACATAAGGATGATGGAGCTTTGGAACAGGCTCCCCAGAGAGGTGGTGGAGTTTGTGTCTGGAGACATTCAAAACCCACCTGGACACATTACTGTGTGACTTTCTCTAGGCAGGTTCAGCCTTGGCACAGGGGTTGGACTATATGATCCCCAGAGGTCACTTCCAGACCCTATCATTCTGTCATTCTGTGAAGTCCTGTCAGAGATTCCTCACACAGAGTTTTGGGTTTCTTTTTGTTTCTGTATGAGAATATCATATGGTCATAGGTAAATTCTGTATTTAGTTTCTTGGAAACATAACAATAGTTAGATAGTAACAAGATTCATATCAAAGTACTTTGTCAGAAGAGTATAATAGAGTGATGTTTATGTTATGAAAAAAAAGCAGTAAAAAAGACAGTACCAGATGAGGTCAGGTCCATGCATATTGTGGTTTAGCACAAGAAAATTATTCTCTAGGTCAAAATACTCCTCATTCTAACCTACATTGAAAATGTCACTGAAACTCAGAGACTGCAGCAGTGTCAGCAGCTGCTTGAGGGGAAGTATTAACAAGTGGATTCTGCCTCTAATACTCCTTCAAAGGCATATCATGCAGGAAATTTCTGTGAAGTTGTGAAGCTGATCTGGAAGATGCAAGGAGATGATCCATATAATCTTAATAACACTTCCATGACTAGACTGAAGAGTTCTAGGTTGGCAATAATATACAAATATACAAAATAATACTCCAGTATGTCAAAGGCTAGATAATGAATGCAAGGAAGAGAACAATACAGGGGAGGTAGGGTGATTTATTAATTTGCTTTTATATTCTATGTAAACAGAAAATAAGGATTTTTCATGTTCTCTGCAGCCAACACTGATAAGCCATAAAAATGCTATCAAATCCAAGAATTTCCACAGGAATTGTTACCTCAGTGTTTGCATATTTTTTTAGATTTAGAATTAATACAATATGACTCCTTTGCCCATATCAGTAAATATAAATAAACACATGGAAAGTAAAATGTTTTAATATTTGACATATTAAGATAATTTTGACCCATTGCTATCCTATAAGATAATGCTCTTTTACATGCTCCTATACATGCGTGGATATTCATACCTATAGAAATACACAACCATGTAGTATAGAACTTGTGTTCCTGCATTACAGCTTAATGACTACCAGATGTCCACATTCAAAAATGTTTAGGAGTTCCGAAGTTTCAAACCCAGTCTACTTTATTCTAGACTCTTTATTTCTCATGTGGAAATCTGGTTCTGTTCTCAACCAATATAGGGATAACCTGTGAAAATTTTTGATTTTTTAAAAGTCTTTGGTAAAGACCCTGGTGGATGTGAAATAACCACTCAACCCTTACCAGTAGTACTGTGAGGATATGTTTTGCTTAAAATAGATGCTGCACAATTCTGCTCTCCCATTAATCACAATCCCTATGTTTCCTATGTCACATGATAAAACTATTTTCTAGAAATTAAACCCTCTAGTTCTTGTCCAGTGTAGAATTTTTGTTCTACCTTATTAATTCATAATATAAAATAGAATTTTAAGATTCCATGAATGCCATTTACTCATTAAAATAGGAGGAGCTATTATATGTGTATAAATTCTTCAGTGTTTGTGGTTGTTTATCTGGCTTATCCATTTAGCATAAGTGATATGGAAAATCGTGAAAATGAGTTAGCAGTGGGCCGAGAGGCTGTAAATATTTTGCCTACGTATATTCTATATATGAAAAGATTGCCAAAAAGGGAACATAATACACAAGCATCTCTTGTTTTACATAGAGTTGCAAGCTTTTATTCTAAAGGCATAGTGGTTTAAAATTGTTAATTATAATTCCTCTCCATTCTTCAAAGAATAATGAAAAGCAATAAAAAGATAGTTCTGTGAATTATTTTAATTTATGCACATTTTAGAAACCAATTTCATAAATGAGAAACTGCAAGACATAGTTTCAAAATATTTTCCAACAACTCCAGGGCAAGTCTGATGCTGTTCAACATCATCATTATCATTTAACTCTTACATTCTCCAACTTTCTCCATATTTTACTAGTTCGTGTATGCATGTGATCTAAGTATGTCTTACATTTGTTTCTTTTTCACTGATATTATTAGTCATTACAATGACATGCAGATATTCATGACAGTAACTCAATAGCATTTTCAGTCCTTTTATTCCAATTATTCCAATTTTATCTTGATGGAAAGAATTAGCATTCAGAATAATAATGCTGAGAAGCTTTAACAGCTTTTTTTTTTTTTTTTTTTTAAATACAGAAAGAGAGAACATGGTAAAAATACAGACTGCTCTTTCAGCACAGAAGTCAGTGAGAAATTTGTCTTTGACAGTCCAGCATTCAAAGTATCAAGTCCAGAAAAAAAAAATATTTAGGATAGCTCATATGAAAAAACGTATTTTAAGGACTTGGAGAACCTGAGGTGGAGAAAAAAAGCAGAAAAATTGGATCACCTCCTGAAAAGTCTTCACCTACAAATCACACAGAAGATCAAAGCTGTTCAAATCACTTTTGAAAGAGGTATGGTACTTCATTCAGCCTTTGTTTTGTAAAAATTCAAAGACTTAAGTTCATTTAGTCATCATCAAATGTAAAGAGAATCAGAAAACAGAAAATGCAGAAAAAACTCATAAGCATCAGTTTGTCTTCAAATTTTATACCTGCTGTTATTTTAGATTTGGTTTGCAGATAGGAGTCTTCCATGAGACAACTCTTATTACAAGAGTTAAATAATATGTACTAATCTTTTAATAATTTAGTGCTTAAATCCTTGAAAATTGACATTTACAGTTCAAGTTTCAGTTAATTTAAAAAAGAAATGCAGACACACACACTCTCCTCCCAACAAACTTGAATTCTACTCACTTTCAAAGACAATGAATGTTTCTAAAAATCCTTTATTAAATTAAATTAACATTGCACTTGAAAAATGTATATTTGTACGATTTCACTATTAATCCTTTCTGACCCTTCTCTACCTATGAAATTACACTATTACCTTCTGCATATCTTAGATTATCACATAGTAACGCAACAAAAACTCCACTAGATTTTTCCGTAACAGGATTTTCAGTCAGTTGTCTATTCAAATTTAAAAAAAAAATATTAAAAATGTGCTGCTTTGTCATAAAGTTATGAAAATTTCCACAGTTAGCACTGTATCACTTACAACTCTTATTAATGTTGTTACGTAGTTTTTAATATTTCTACAGCACCAAAAATATGCTGTTTCCCAGTCAATAAGTAATCACTAATTCATCTGTCCATGATGTATCACTATACACATTAGGATTAGTTGGCAGAATTTAGAAAATTATAGCATAAAAGAATGCATATGAACACTATGTATGTATATCTCTGATGGTTCTATGGAAGGGTTTTTAAATGCTTTTGTATGACATTTTGTCTTCCTTTAATACTTACAGGAATTTTAAAAAAGAAAACCTCAAACATTTGGTTCTTATTTGAACAGTTGTTAGCATTATGCTTTTTTCTTTAATCAGATCAAACTTCTAATTATAGTTATGCAGATTAATGGTAAAAGAGGACAACACTGGCATAATACCCTCACAAAATGGGTTATACAAACTGCAGCTCAAGGATGCCCGAGTTCATGTAAATTCTTTAAAACTAAGTAATTTGAAAAAGTGCATTTCTACAGTTGTATTTGCAGCTTGTTGAAAATAGTTTAAAATTATTATTATATTCTTCATATTTGCTCTCTTTCACTGTAACTGTGGTTTTACAGATGCGGGGAATTTAACTGCTGTGACCATACTCACAGCTTAAGTTCATAAAAAAAATCTGGTCTTGAATGAAAGATAAATAAATTACACACCACTGCTTAAACTAGTATCATCTAGGCTTTTTGATTATTTTAATCTGCCAATGAAGGCGTGATTTTTAAATTATTACTACTAATGTCACATTATCCTGCAGACCATTATTAATAGTACATATACCTTCAAAGATTTAGGTTGCAAGAGATCATATTATAAGATCTGACTAGTTTGACTAATTATAGAAATTATTTTTCAATTTCAGCTCTTTTTAGAACAGACCATATATTTTTGATCTACTTAGTAAAATCTTCTGGATGATAAAATATATGGATATCTTTAATGCAAGGTTATCAAATATGAGGTCCTTTCAAAAATCTCCTGATTTCCATAGCATGTTTAAAAACATAAAACCAACAATCAGTCACAAAAAAGGGACTTTTTTGTCCCTATCTATCCTAGACCGCCAATTGTCAAAATCCTTTTCAAAGAACAAATGATCCTTCAAATCTTGTTTCTTTTAAAAATCAGCTGACATCCTGGATATTTGTCTATGAATAGTTTTCCTGTTTTGTTCAATAATGTACTAAAACGGCTTAAATGGTCACCTTCTTCTGGGCCCTCTAAAGAAAGGATCAAGACTTCAGCCTTTATTGTTAGAGTGGTTGACTCTATTGCCCCTAGTAAAGCTTTAACACTTCAGCTGATACGTACAGTGCAACTTCAAAGCGGTTCCAAAAATATTCTTCCGATTTGCAGAGAACTGCAATAGAAATGAGACTGGACAATCGCTGGGAGTGTCTGGATGTGGCAACAGCAGAAAAGGGATGTAAGAATAACATTGTTTATGGCACCTAGATACGCAGGTCAAGAAGATCCCTGCAATGGTACATGCACTGTGCTCAGAACAAGAAAATTAAGGACAGCCCTGAACAGGATAAGCATGTTATAACACAAGGGTACAGAGACAAAGGAAAGCAAATTAGTCCAAAAGATAACTAGGTTGGACAGGACTGAGAGAAAAAAACTAAATAAATGAGGTCAACTCATAAGGGATTTTAAAATGACATCAAAAACTATCATGGCTGCTAATCTACGAAGAAGCCAAAAGACATAACAATAACTCAATACAGTGCTTCCTGTCCTCCATGTCATGACAAGGAATCATGGCCAGCACACCTAGGTACATGTCTCTTAATCTTTGAATGCTGGACAAAATCCTTGGAAAAACTCATGCTTTGCTTGTTATGAGAATGTGTATGAGAGTGAATTCAGCGTTACTTGTTTTAAAATAAAAACATGTTCCCTCCCGCAAGACCTCATGATAAATTTTGTTACATTGTTGCTACCAGAATTCAACTTTATTTCCTACAAGGTGTCAAGATGCCAAGAGCTAAGAAGTGGTAATGACCTGGTACTAATGGCAATGCAATGATGTTTAATTAAACTGCTACTTTCCTGCTGAATCCAAGGTCATATAACAAGATTACAAAAAAGCATCCGTAGTATGTTGACTTTGACTGGATGCCAGGTGGCCACCAAGCCACTCACTTTCTCCTCCTCCTCAACTGGACTAGGGAGAGAAAGTATAGTGAAAGTCTTGTAAGTCAGGATAAGGACAGGGAGATCACTCACCAACTACCATCACAGGCAAAACAGATTAAACTCTGGGAAATCAATTTAATTTATTGCTAATCAAATTGAAGTACGTTAATGAGAAATATTAAATAAATATTAAACACCTCCCCACCACCGCTCCCTTCTTTCCAGGCTCAACTTCACTCCAAATTTCTCTACCTCCTCCCCCTGAGTGGTGTAGAGGAATGGTGAGTAGGGAATTGCAATCAGTTCATCACATGTTGTTTCTGCTACTCCTTCCTCCTTGGGAGGAGGACTCCTTACACTCTTCACTTGTGTGGGAACCCTCCCATGGGAGACAGTCCTCCACAAACTTCTCCAAGGTGAGTTGTTCTCACATGCTGTTGTTCTTCACAGACTGTTCCAGTGCAGGTCCTTTGCATGGGATGCACTCCATCAGGAACAGCCTGCTCCAGCATGGGTCCCCAATAAAGTCACAAGTCCTGACAGCAAACCTGCTCCATCATGGGCTGCTTTCCATGGGGCCACAGTTCCTGCCAGGAGCATGCTCCAGTGCATATGTACACCTGCTCCTGAATGGGGTCCTCCCCAGACTGCAGGGTGGATATCTGCTCCACTGTGAATCTCTATGGGATGAAGGGAGATACTTTGCCTCACCATGGTCTTCACCATGGGCTGCAGGAGAACCTCTGCTCTGGTGCCTGGAGCACCTCCTCCTCCTCCTTCTTCACTGACCTAGGTGGTTTTGCTTCTCTCGCGTATTGTCACTCCTCTATTCCAGCTGCTACTGCATAGCAGGTTTTTTCCACTTTCTTAAAAAGATTATCACAGAGGTGCCAACACCATCACTAATTGACTTGGCCTTGGACAGCAGTGGGTCCATCTTTGAGACAGCTGGAATTGTGTCTATTGGACATCGGAGAAGCTTCTAGCATCTTCTCACAGAAGCCACCCCTGTAGCCCCCTCCAGCTTGGAAAGCCTTGCCAACCCCCTACATTTTCTAAAAAGAGCCTGCAATTTTTCTAAGTGGAAATGATCTTTTCAATACTTAAAATGAAAAGTAGTAGTGCTTCTTACTGAGTGTCCAAGAGAACTCATATAAATTAGTTGTACAACAGAATAATCTGACTTCATGCACTAGAGGTTTCAGCAACTGACCCTATTTGCATGCTATTTTTGAGTTCTAGTATTTGGTTTTATTTCCTTCTAAGTCTATATAAGAAGTTCAGTACTTAAGAACAACAACAGCACAAATCTATTACCATTTTCTTTCTGGGAACAAATGCTTCACTACTATTTCAATGTTGTAATTTGTTTTTTCATGTTATTTATTTGTTTATTTATTTAAAGCAAGAAAAGCAATAAACACCTGCATTGAAATGCAGTTTTGAACAGAAAAAATGCTAATTTATAGTTTTCATCTTGAAGTGAAAATTAAAATGCTAACATGTAAATAGGCATTATTCTTTTATTTTACATGAACACAAATACAGAATGGAGAATACTGTACATTTGGACTGTAATTCCACCTGATATCCTCGTACAGCTATGGATAGCCTCTGTATACATATAAAGAAGCAGTAGGGTCAATTTTGTTTCAGATTTAGGTGTCTTATACACAAGTCTATCTAATAGAATTGATGTACTTCTGAGGGTCACCACAAAGCAGCACTTCAACAAATAAAGGTCTACCTGCAAAGCTGTGGTATGAACAAAAAGACAAATACATGCAAATTAATACTTTTCAAGTGCAAAAAAAGGGGCAAAAATATACTTTAGCAGTAAGTCTTATCAATTCATTGTGAGAGAAAAAAGAGATAGCTTCTTCACATCAGTAACCATGAAAATAATGTAATTAATTTATATTCATTTAGATTAAGGATATAGAGTACATAAATTTTGAGATACCTGGATATAGCTGGATCTTGCATATTCTCAAACTTTCCTGGAATAAAAAAAAAAAAAAAAGCAAATAATAAAGGACAAAGGTACAGATATTACAGTCAGATAAACTCATTCTGTGCCATGAAAACTAGAATTTCCTCAAGTAGCACAAAGCCGACAGAAGTAATAAAGATGCCACCCACATCAGCCACCTGATGCTTTACTTTATACAAAGGGATAGGGGCAGGAGAGATTTTTGCTATTTCCAGTACTTCATTGATTTCAGGTCACAAGAGTATGCTTGTACCAGAGATACAAGATGTTGTTGACATCATCCTGCAACTGCAACTCAATCCAGAGTCAAGCAACTGGCATCTATGGACCTATTCAATGCATTTCCACTGAAAAGAAGTAAATTTTCCTTCAAATAATAAAACGTATATATGAGCAACTTCACAGCAGCATTTTTCTCTCAGACATACATATGCACAAACAGAAGCATCACTGTCATCTGAATAAAGCACATTTTCCTTCCTTTCTCCTAAAATTACATCCATTCATAATCACAGAGCTAGTGAAGTTCAAAATATTAAAGAACTATTACATTATTTAAGCTATCCTTTTGCCAGTCCTGGGTTGTACCTTATAAATTATTTCTTTTTTTTTTTTCCAATGTTTCAATCTTTTTTTGTTGTTTGTTTTAAAGTTTCAAGTCTGATATATCACCATGAGAAAACTATTTCTCTTCTGTCAGTCTGAATTTTCTTAATTTCATTCTTTGATATTAATTTATAATTTCTTTTGAGACACTTTTTTATATGAATTTACAACTTTCAGACAGACAAGCCATCTTTCCTCACAACTGCCTTTAAAAAAATGCTGGACCAAATTAATTTTGTAGCAAACTGTTATTTGGTAAAGCTGTTAAACAACAAAAGACTCTAGAGCATACATAGAACTAGTTATTTGCAGTTAATGCCTGACAGTTACGAGTCTTAATTTTCACTTTCTTTTGGTCACAAGTCATAAATTATTGTACCTCTTTACAGACACCTCATGGTCCACACCCAGTGGAGGATTTATTAATGCATTGTAAATGATATACGCCATGATTTTGCCATGAATCCAGAACCCTCTTTTTCAAAAAGTTAGAAAAAAAAGATTATTTGTTTTGATCAAAACACAGCTTGTATATGAACTGTTGATCCATCACATTCTGAAGAGCAAGGGAGTCTCTTTATCTCCATATCATCTGCATTTGTGATGGTGAATCTCTTAAAAGGAAAGCACGTTGACAAAGGGTAAGGAAATTTCACATAAAATCTTGTCCTTGTGATTCCATCTGTAACAGACAGATATTAAATCAATTTATTGAGAGTAAATCTTTGCCAACTTTGCTTTGAATAACAAAATGCTCCAGAGATTTCTGAGATATGTAGCCATAGGGAGCTGTCTGGTTACATGAGGATTTTTATGTTTTTTAACACATCTTTCAACTTAATCAGAGATACAAATGCACAACCTAGCACTCAGGGAAATTATGTGGATTTGTCACACTGCCTGGAGGACATTGGGATCTGTGAACCAATGAATGGATTACATTGAACCATGAAAGTAATTTGTTCATCTGTAACAGATAAAACCCAGATATTTGCCATATTAATGTTTAAGAATCTCATGGAATTTAGTATAAGTTGTACATTAAAAATTAATAATATTCTCTTCATTTTCCTAAACAGAGTAAGATAGTATAAACTGTGTATATATGGAAAGGACTGTAACAAGCAGAGCTGGTAAACTGCGCTGTGAATTACTATATATCTCCTAATTGTAACAATTCAAAACCTACGATGAAACTATGGTATAAGGGATTAAAAAAAAAGAATCTATAAAGTCTGTTCTGTGTCATAGAAAGACTTCTAGTTGACTTTTGAAAAGCATATTGAAATCTTGAAAACTGATAGAAAATTATTTAATTCAGCTATACATATTTTTTTTTTTAAATCACAGAGTAAATTTTTCTTCAACAGACTTTAATTTTGAGGATTTGTATGCACAAATATTCATAAAAATAAGGAAACAACAACAACAAAGAATAGAAAGAATTAGCAGCCCTCAAGCTACTATCACATTCTTGAGAGGCAAAGTATCAACTTTTTCCTCACATCTGTCTTTATCTTTTGTCTCTTATGTTCTGAGAGTTGGTGTTACAGAATTCCTTCTGCATTAAGATTCAGGGAAGATTATGCTTTATGATAATATTTTTAAAATTAGTTTGAGAAATTCATAAATCTGCATGTTACCAATGTGGTTTGTAGTTTGGTTTCTTCACTGGGTTGTTTTCCCTGTGCTAGTTGATTTCTCTAGATTATTTTCTCCAAATCTTATTAAGATCTATTCACTGAATATTTTGCAGGGATTAAAACAAAACAAAACAAAACAAAACAAAACCCAAACAAACAAACAAAACCCCACAAAACCCCCCATACACCACCAAAAAAAACCCCCTGTCTATATATTTATTTACACTATTAGTACTTGTAATTTAAGTGACCCATTAGAAACACTTTGACTGATATTTCCTAAATTATTTTTTGTAGATCTGTAAACTCTGTTTCTACTTTATTGTTATTTTCAAACTCTACTTGCTGAAGATATAAGTCAAGAATACCACTATGAAGCTAAGCACATTCTGGATAAGTGCATGTTCATAACATCAGGCTGTCTATATTCAGCTGGTAGTTACATCTTTCTTTACCTTTTACAGTTTACAGCACATCAGATTTGTCCTTACTGGCTGAAAAATAGACTTCATTTCACTTCTACTTTTCTAAATCAAGATGATCATCACTGAAACTGACAGAGCTAGAACAGTGTAAATAAGAATAGTTGACATCAGAATCAGACCCATCAGTAAAGCAGACAAAGAACTCTGAGAGTATTTTTCTGTCATATACAATATTTATCAATTCAAAGTTAAACAGTGCACAGAAACATTGCTCTTCATCATAAGCTGTATGAAAAATGTAAAAATGCATTTTTGTGATAATATTGCCATAATTTTTGAATTTTATTTTTCAGAAACACTTTCATTCCATTTGTTTAAATACTATTTGCAAAGTATTGAAATTGGAATGAAGGACTGTGAATTTTTTTTTTTTTTCAAAATCAAAAGTTTCAGCTGAAAAAAAAGTCAAAATAAAATAAAAAAACTCAGGGAAATTCACAGTTATTTGACTTTGTTTTGTTCTAGAAAAGCAGAATAAAATAAAAATATAGATTCCACAATGATATACCAATAAACTCTTTACACCATTTTCTCCCCTGGGATAATAAAATTTCTTTGTTTATCCACAAAATATTTATCAATAGTTCAATTTTAACTGTTAACTAATATTCCTGAGATACACTGAAATCTGCTATCCTTGGCATTGCTTGTTTTCTATTGAATTATGGGACATACTTGGATTATTACATTGGTTCAAGTAGTACAGAAATCCTTTTGATATGACCCTTGAGGACTTCTGTCTCCTAATATACTTCTGTGTCACAGTCACTACATTTATTTTTGACCCAGGCCATCAAAGTGTATGCAACTTGAAGCTAAATCTCCATCATATTTTCTTAAAGACAAAACCCATGACACCTTCACAAAAAAACAGTGTTTTAAAACCACTGATGTCAGTTTTAAAACAAAATACAAAATGTAACATTTCTAAAATAAATACCATTTTCCTAATTTAGAAAAGATTCTACATTGTATTTCAATAGTGTCTGCACATGCTCAAGTATATATGTATGATACATTCATAGTTCTAAACTGAAAAGTTATGTATTACTCATTTACAAAAGACTCTTTGCTGTGCAAAAATATTACTTTCTAAGACAGTATTTGACAATCCCCAGGCTGCAGCTTTGGAAGAAGATGCTCTGCCACAGGGTCTCTTAAGGGTGGTAAGATTTTCAGGTGTTTGGATTCGCTGCCAGGTTCCATATGATGAAAGTCATGAGAGCTGAAGCTTTTTTGACATTTCTAATATGATGGGTTTGCTGCAGATCTGAGCACAGCTGTGACTGGGCTCCCAAGTTTTAATTTGTTTTTTTAAGGGAACCTGTAAGCCCTCCCACTTCTGAGCAGCCACAGATTTAGGACTACATGGTATTTAACTGGCAGGCAATGTGATGAATTTAAAAGAGGCCATAGTAGTTAATTTGAAATTTTTAGGATCTTACAAGGTTATTATGAGTTTATGCAGTTAAGATAGTAATTAGGACCAGTAGATCTGTTTTAAATTGTACTGTTTATCTAGATATTAGTACCAAAAAATCCTATACAAATGTCCTTCTGTCTGAGGCAAAGTATCTATCAGCACCTTTCAGGTTCTGGATTGTATTCTAGTTTGAAATAAGCTAAATAGGCATCTCTGGCCAAAGATTACTGAAAAAGGTGTAGAAAATAAACATATCCCATACAGATATCAAGGATTGTACCATTTCACTTTAAAAAAATAAAGTACAGGTAAGTTCTGGCAACATCCAGAAAAAAAAAAAAAAAAAGGCAATCCTCATATCAGAGGAATAAAAGAAGGAATAAATGTATAATACATCTAAATTATAAAAACTACAAAAAGTCAATAAACCTCACAATGCCTAGAATGTCATTGAAAATAACTGACTGTTAGTTTTTCTTCTCTATATTTTGGGGATAATGAACATTTAGAACTCATACAACAACAAAAAAAGTATGTAACATTAGACTTTGGATACTGTAAATAAGCAAACCTTGCTAAATATCGATCTGAATAATTGGAGTTTGTTGAAAAATCAAAGCTCTTTAAATACATTTGTGAATACAATGTCACCTCCCTTGGGCAGCCAGCAGGTCTTAGTGGATCTAAAGTATGTGATGGAATAACTGAGACACTGGACAAAATTGTGTAAAGCATAGCAGAAACAGTTGCTTTTTTTATCAAAGTTAACAGTCCATGTATCAGATTTACATAAATATGTTTTTTAAAGGCTTATGCTAAAAGCTCACACATAATAAATTAAATTGTATTCAATGTATCCAAATTTGAAAGCGTAAGAGTTTGTAACTACCCCAAGGACCTAAATCTGTTGGTCCTTCTATCTTAAATATGAGACATAGCTCTATTAAGAAACCCTCTAGCCTCCTGAAAGTATGATTCATACACTGTTAAAACATCACTGTCAAGAGCTACTTAGTGGTAATGGAACATGGACAAAAACTTAATCTGTCTTTCAGTAAATCAAAGATATGACATAGAAAGAAAAAGATGCTACAAGTTTTGGGAAGTACTATTTGTTTTAACTTCTTCACTTCTATGTAAAATCAAACTATTGACTGTCTCTGAGCAGCGAACACTGGACAGCATCAGATAAGCTGCTCATGCACCAAGGTCATGTCCAAGAAACTGGAGGAGTCCAAAGGTGAGCTCCTTAGAGGTGAGTTGCTGAGAGGAGGGATTTGCAGAGTCTCAGCTAAAGTCAGGGCTCCAAGACCACAGTTATGCAGAGGAATCTCAGGCAGTGCAGAGATGGAGAGAAGAAGTGACAGAGTGGAAAGGATTAACTGAACTTGATTTTTCCAGAAATCTCACATTTCAAAAAGTAGGATATTTTGTGAATTCAGTGTCAAATCAATGAAACCTGAAATACAGAAATGTCTTATTTATGGTTCCTTATATTAATGTTGCAGGTATTTTGTCATACTCTTTTGTCTCTTCACTTGGCACAACATTCAGTTCAGGATTTTTCATCCTGCTGTAACCAGAAAGTATAGTCAAACCTACAGAAGTGAGAAACAGTTGCCTCTAGAAGTTCTTCTGGAGCTTAGAAATTAACAGAAGCCTGGACTCAGAAGCTCTGCAAGAAAGCAAGTGTGGCATTTCTGTAAGAGTAAGAAATTCAGAGCCTCCAGCTACCAATGGCTTCAGCACTTACAGACTCCATCCCTCCCTCTTAGGAAGGAGTTTACTGATATGAAAGCAGGTGTCTTGGCTCCCTCAGCTCCTTCTGACTGTACTGGTAGCCAATTCCTGCTGACTTTGTAGCCATACCTACCTTTTTTTTTTAACCTCGGCCCCTGAAGATAATGCACAATTTGATTAAACCAAGACAAAATTGTTATAAAAATACCCTCAAAAAATTATGGATCAAAGCAATTTTGTTTTGTTTTGTTTTGTACAGAGAAGGCAACTATATTAGTGTAATACTATTCCTTTCTTGATTTATGAGACTGACTTACAGATGGGATATGCAGTCTTAGTTAATGCATTGCTCATCTTAATTGGATAAACAATGTCAACTAGGTGGTAGGAAGGAGGCCTCACTCCTCCTGCTCTTAAACCTTTGTGTAATCATAATGATAATATAGCCATCAGACCACTCTAAGAATAGTACTCAGCTCCTCAAAAGCAGTTAGGTAGCCATGGCCCCCCTTTATCAGACTTACAATAAGAGGAAGGGAAAGATTTTTCCTTTTACCTTTGAGCTGTAAATACCTTTTACCTATGTATTTTACCTTTATATTTAATTTAGATCTGTACAGTTTTACCTGTGAGCTGTGCTGTGGAGGAAAGACAGTGTTTAACACAGTCTCAGCTAATTAGAGCTCCAGCAAACTCTTTGTGTGTTGATCTCAACACTTGCAACACTTTGGGGATGGGCTACAGATTTTTATTTCAGCAGTAACAGAGTAGCAGTTAACCACCCATCCAACAGAGAGAAGGCTGCTATTGGGGGAAATGCTTAAACCAGTTGCTGACAGAATCCTGAAATTGTTTGGAAAAGTACTGAGGTCATGTCTTACTTTTCAAGTTCTCATGTATCCAGACAACATATAACATGAATAAGAGGTACTTTTTAAAGATGAATCACATCCTTAAAAAATGTTGCAGACAAATGTACTTGTCTAGGTGTTCATAAACATACATACATGCATATGGGCTGAAGTCCAAAGTTATATTGAGACATTGTATATGTATAGATACAAGAAAACACTGGAAGGAGAACTGATGGACTTCAGGCAATGGCTTACTTTACCTCATTTCAACCATCTAAAGCATGGTATCCGACCCAAGGTAACTGAGTGGGCTGCCACTATGGTCAATGGACAAAGAAGGGAGCCCAGGGAAAGGGCACTTCCTGCACTAGGCCTGGTATCTAAGGGAGATAGGGTGAAGGAATATAAGTGGGTGACTAAGTCACACCAGACACCCCATTTTGCCTGGAGTCATCCAGGGTGATTCCTACCTTCTCTATTCACCTAATTGCTAGAGAAGTTTTTTTATCTCATTGCCACTGTCATGTTTTTTGAATACATCAAATATTTACTTGTTTATTAAAAGTTGCCTTGGACGTCTTAACAGCCATTTATCAGGGTTTTTGCATTGATACTTACTCATGCAGGACATTCCTAAATGCTGAACCACTCAACAATGTTTGCGCTGCAAGAATAGGTTAGGCCAGCATGCAGGAAGAAAATAATTTTAATAGTTTACACAACATTACCTCAGCAAGCCCCTGACTCATTGCACACACCTTTAGCCTCTCTACCAGAACATGTTGTTCTCAGAATGGATGAAGGCTTCCATCATTTGGCTCCTGGAGTGTTCTCCCTTTATCTTCCTGTCAGCTTGTCTCCCTAAGTGCTTTGTAACAACTGACCTTCACTTTCCTAAAAATCAAAGCAAATAAAGATATTTACTAACTGTTTTACTTCTTTGAAGACTATCCCTCAAACCAAAGTTCACACCTTGTCAAAAACAGAATTGCTGACACTAACAAATTGCAATACTGTCCTTCGCTTGTGTCTTGGGAATGCTGACAGGGATGGATTGTTCACTTTGTTTAGTTATTTATTTAATTTTGCTTATTTTGCACATAGCTTCCTATTAATTTAATCAGTATAATACTACAGGGACTGTCTGTAACTCACCATAGCTATACAGCAAAGGGATTTCAGTGACCAAGGCAACATGATCAAACAGTGCAAAAATAATATGAAATGCTACCAAAAGAATGCAGTGTCCAATGTTTTTTTTTTTTTAATCACTATTTTACATTAATACATTGATACATAATAATTTTGTATCTGTCATAACTTTCAATGTGCTTCTAAGTCACTCATAAAAAGTGAGCTTATAAATATCCCAGCCGACCTACTCAAAAATTCAATTTTACAAATCTTTCATTATATAGATATTTATTAACAAGGTAACCTGATAGACAAAATGCTGAGTGACTTCTATCAGTTCTTATCCCCTCAAGTACTACTAATCCCCTCAAATACTGTTACAGTGTGTGTCCTACAAAAATCCCTTTTACCTCTCACCAGGGGTCGTAACAGATTCAGAATGATGGGAAACTTATTTACAAAATTAAACATAATCAGCAGTTTGAACTGACTTGTTAATTCAGGTTTGCATATGAATGTCGTCACTTAATATTTTAATTTTTTAATAACCATGTACTAGATGGTTGTCCCTTGCATCTATACATTTTAAACCATTTATATTTAATCTTCTCAAAGGTATATTTACTTATACCAATTCTTACCCAGAAAAAATGTATTGCAACATTCATTAAAGTAGTAAAAACCGACATGAATGAGAGCTCTGTAAAGAGGCTGAATATTTTATGCACTTAAACTACAACTTATTCTTTTTATGGAAGCCAGAAAAGGCTTTGATGTCATGTTTGTTTTAACAGTATGTTGTAACTTTCCAATATTTATAGATTTTTACAGTGCATGTTATTCTTCATCTCACTTTGTTTTCATCTGTTTCAGACCAAATCACATTGACCTACTATGGAAGACAAAGACTAGTTTTTCCCTTATCTTGTAACAGTTCTTTATGAAGGACAGCCAATAACAAAATTACAATCAGATGTCAAGAGTATGGGCTCAGAAAGAAAACAGAAAACAACTCTCATAATGTTAATTTTATTCACAATAAGTTTGCATCGTGAAGGCACTTAAATCTCTGTTTAACTTTATGCACCAAATGAGTAATCCCATTGAGTTCTGAGAAATTACTCCTATGAATAAAATTAAACTTATGCATAAATGTATAAAAAGGTCAAGACATTTGTTTCCTTTCTATTACAGAAGTTTTTAATTTCTTAAATGTCTTTTGTGAACACATCGGGCTTTTTTGCTTCTACTGTCATAGATCTGCACAGGTTGTAGTTGAAGGATAGAGGAAGGAAAAGTTTCTGTTCTCATTTTTCTTATAGTTCCCTCCATAGTTACTCTGGCAAAGTAATTTAATGTCTTTGTGCCTATAGAATAAAGATAGTTACTGTGGCATCTTTGGAAACATCTAATATCTACAGTTGAAAAAGATATGATTATTCAGTGTGGTATCATAAATACATTGTATTAGTGAAGAGTGAAATTAAAAAAAAAAAAAGAAGAAAACTATTTAAAAATAAGCAATTACAATAAAAAAAAAAAAAAGAAAAAAAAGAAGTGTGATGGTAAAATAATACAAGTTTGCCTCATTCACAGTGTCTGGAGGTTCCCTCACTCATGAAATCAAACTTCGGGGAATTGCTTCCACTCCTCATCCCTCATTCCTATAAAACAGATGATCAGCACAAAAATACAAGAGACCACAAAATTACACTTTTGTTGGCAATAACAGAGATATGCCAAATACAGAAAAAATAAGGAAAAAGAATTCTTAATTCAAACTGAGTGGCAGTTCTTTCAGAGAAAGAGTGTGCATGTATTCATCACTCAAGCAACCTAGCCCATTGTGTGTTACCCCTATTCCTGTATAATCCCGATTAGAGTTTTTTACACAGAATAGTACATCACCCAGGTTGTCTGTGACTATGTCTAATCCCATAAGATATGTTCATTATCTTCAGGTCTTCATGCTCACACAAGCATATCCTAGGCACATCCACATAGCATAACAGAGAGTCTTCAGACATCATACCCCTCCCACAAGCTCCCTCAGTATGCCTGCCAAAACCTGTCCTGGGATATATATGTCTGATCTACCCTGTATCACTGCATAGGAGGCACTATTTAATTTTGTACCAGCATCTTTGGAGCAATTTGGCAACAGAGGAAGAAATCTCAGCCGGTGACTTTTGCCTGTCCCCTCCCATTAGTGGTGATGACTGAAACTGAAGATATGCTCATATCTACAAACTGCAGATTCATGTCACCTGAACTCTTGAATAGAGCAGCTCAGCTTCTACTCCCTAATATCACATGATTAGGACACACCAATATGTCCTGTGGTGCACTTCATCATCTCCTCTGTATCAAGACTAGGAAGCTGCCCAATCTACAAACACCCAGAGACACAGCACAGACTGCAGAGGAAGAAAGTCCTCTTTGGTGTCATGTGAATGAAGTGTGTGTGTGCACGTGTTTCTAGATATGCAGGAAGCAAAAGATGGAAATTAAGGCATTCTTCAGTGGTATCAGTTTAGGCGACGGTACTGTGTACATTTTATTTCTCAGGGGACTTGAAATATAGTACAGGATAAAATACCTTTGCTGTTTTCACTTATGGAGGTCTTAATAATAAAAGTATTAACAATTTAATTGTAAATAAATTCATGAGATTCCTAAATGAGCTTTAAAATTATTTTCATTTTGATCCTATAAAAAAGTTTAAGGTTTCTTACATACCAAACTTCTCTCTGTTCACCTTTGTTTGCACCAAGTACAATTTCAAAATTTTCTAATTAATATCCTGTGTCCAAAAATACAACAGGAAGAAAAATCTATACGAACATTTAAAAATATCTTTTCATAAGAGATATTGCTTCTATATTAGAACCACAGAAGTAGTAGGACTTTGGTACAGAAGTTCAATCTCATAATTAATTCCAGTTGGTACCTCACAAGACACACCACCCACATCCTTATTACTAAGTGCCTAATAGCAGTTACTCTGTGAAAAACAATTGTTCAAAACAGTTTTGCATAATAAAGATTGAAGAAAAATGGGCAAATTCAGAATCATAAAGAGTTAATTGATCAATAAACCATTTAAACCAGTATTCATCGCTGCATCACAAACCAAACCGTTTAAACTAACGAGAAATAAATTTAGGTTGCAGTTTCTCCTTTATATCAGTTACAATTAAAATGTGAAGATTGTTATTAATTATAAAATGTGTAGATAGCAGGCCAGGCCTTTGCAGCCCGCGCAGTTTGTTCTGCAAGTATAGGTCTGTTTCACTCTGAACTGGACATTTCCAACTGTGTCCATGTATGTGAGTGCAGTCTTATTATATCTCATGAATATTTTTAAATTTTATTCTAGCATGGTAAAAATCACTTCTACAGCACTTCTTAAATTTTAACAAGACATGTCCCTGGCCCCAAAGGATCCATAGCTTAAAAGAAACTTGTCAAGACATGTTGGAAGACAGCAATTCAGGAAAGGAGAGAAAGCCAGAAGAGCACTGCATTAATGAAGACAAGCAGAGAGGTAAGAGTGAACCCAGAATATCATCAAGGCTTTCTCTGGACCAGCACAGAAAAGAAAGACATGCAAGAAAGTCCTGCACGTCCTTCTACAGCAACTGTTGGGAAGGTAGATTTCAGAAGGCTTCATATGAGCTGGCATGTGGTTTCCCCACGAGGTATGCCACATACCTCCTGAATTCAGGAACATTTTTAAAGGCTCACCTTACATCATAACTCCTCTTCCCAAGCAGGTGATGAAATGTCAGTCATCCATTTGACAATTTATGCACAGGGATGCAATGGCAGATTGTATCCAGGCACAGAGGATCCCAGAGCACAGGCTGGGCTTGCCTATACCTTACCAAGCCTGTGGCTGACACCAACTACTTAGCAGGGACTGGGTGGTGTTTTTCATCCGTGTTCCATTGTGATGCTGGAGGAAGGGGGCTGCAAGCACTGCAGCAACACAGAGATCTTACCTGAGCCTTAAGATACCTCTGGGTTTCTGCCAAGCATCATACACCACCCTGCCTGCATCTGTCTGCTCCCTGGAGGCAGGAGGAGTCAAAGCACTTAGCCTGCCCTTGGACACTCAAACAGTAGCTTGCAGGAGGGCATGGGACAGTGACTCCACTGCTGCAGTGATGTCCTATCCCATCTTGGTGTGGGGCCACTGGAAACATTGAGAGGTACAGAGTGGAAAGAAAAGGTGGAAACAGGGTCAGGGAAACTATGCTGCTAAAATGACAATATGTGGAAACAGATGTGAACTTTTTCCTGATTGCTTACTAGGACTTGGGAGGATTCCTCCTCTCTCCCAGACTGACAGAAGTGGATCCTGTATCAGGTCAGAAACCCTAGTGAACAGGTTCAATGGCACAATTTAAGTATGTCTTGTAAGTAGCAGGTCTCCCACAGAGCAATTTTAAAAAAGGTCTGACTTCCATTCACATTAGAGACAGAAACAGACTTACAAAAGGGGATACCCAAAGAAACTGGGGAATCAAACAGAGAAAGACCTCTATCAGCCCACTATATACTATAGGGGACAGGTTCATCTCACTTAACTTCAGACATTTACATCTGAACAGGGAAAAAGGCAAATTTCAGCATGTGAATCATCTAACTTACTTCAGAGATCTATAGAAACATTTTATCTATAGATAAAATGAAAAATACTCTAGAAAGACCTGTTTCTATTTGTTGACCATACCAAGTGACTAAGCAGCCCAGATACAGACATCTACATTTCTTTTCCATCTGTCTATATTTTAGCAATCTGTCCAAAACTGGACCAATTAATTCCAACCCATATCCCATTGATGGGCCAGTTTTCTGAGGAATAGGGTGGAGAAGGGCACTGAGAAATGCCTCCGTCTTGTAGAAACAGTCAAGGAAGGAATCTTGTTTACTGTCTGATGTTTTCAGGTAAGTTAAGAAAGTTGCTGTTTAAATAAACAATATCCTTCACTTCTTATCTGTATTTCCACATAGCTGAAACAATACTGTGGGGATAAGAGTTCAAAGAGCAATTAATGAGCGTAAAAGTAGAATATGAAAAACATTCTGATAGTATAGATGCTTATGAGAATCCAGTAACACAGGAGCAAGAGAAGTATGAGAAGAAACACTAATCAATGGAAATACATGGGCGAGAGAAAAATGAGTGCGAGAACTATATATATAAAAAAAAAAAGATTAAGCAAGGCTCTGTAAATGGGATGAAATGATTGTATTAGATATACTAAGAAGGTGGCAGAGGAGGCATATAAAAGAAAGGAAGAGATGAGATTAGAACAGCTTCTTGTCGGTATATTTGAATATCATACTTTAGTAGTGTCATGAAATATTTCTCAGTTTCTTTATATGTTTAAAACATATAAAATAGAAATATGATGATATCTAAGCATTTTACTGAAAACAGGATACTGATTTCCTTTCTGCATGGTGACCTACTTATTTTCAAAGGCCTTGTATGATGCACAAAAATAAAGCACAAAAAGCTATTACTAATAAACAAAAATAAAGTTTATGAAGAATAGCATTATAAATACTTTTTTTTTTAATAGCTGAATTAAATAATGTAAGGGCCTCCTATTTTTTATATAATTTTATAGTCTCTGATCTCATGTTCTCATGAGATACAGATATTCATAACCCAATTTCTTCCTGACATAGAAAGTAAGAACTCAGATAATGCTCTTCCTTGCCTACACATATTTATAAATCATGTACAGGTACTGTACATGTCAGGCTTGATGGGGCTCTAAGCAACCTGATTTAGTTGAGGATGTCCATGCTCAATGAAGAGGGGTTGGACTAGATAACCTTTAGAGGTCTTTTCCAACCCAAGGCATTCTATGATTCTATATGCATTCATATGTATATGAATGTTTACTTCAATAAGCACAAACACCCATGTATTCATGAGTGGCTAAAATGTGAATTTGAAAGAGCTAAAAAATATTCAGGCAGATTCAAACATCTTACACTTTCCTTGTAGACACATCTATATTGGGAAATAATAAGTATGCAGGCAGCTAAATCAATAAATAAGGTGCAGCTGCCAGTGAAAGAAGCTAAGTTCTGGTAGAGGTACAATTGAAATATCTGAAATTATGCTGAACTAGTGGGAGATCAGGTAATCATTCTGATATCTATACACTGGGAAATCAAAATTTCATGTGGAAACTAATTTTAAATTTTACCCTGATTAACCATCACCAAGACCAAGTAAATTTTGAAGCTGAATCACTCTGTGTGAAGGCAACATCCTCTAAAATAAATGAAATGTGTAGTTAGGACAGTCTGAAGGAACCTATACAGAGCCATCCATTCAGGATCTGTTGCATGCACACAAATGACTTTATAATATATTATGACTCTTGGGGCCAGATTCCATATGGATTAATTCAGCATAGATCTGCTGACTTCAGTGACACTACAGAAATTTACTGTGATAACAGTCAGCAGTGTTCATAGAGAACAGGAGTTTTCACAATACCAGTGAAGCATTCACCAGTAATTTTTAGTTAGGTCACTTGAATAAAAGGTCTAGGCTGATTAACAACAGTGAAATAACAGATTTAAGTGTACAAGGGAGGAAGGAAGGAAGGAAGGAAGGAAGGAAGGAAGGAAGGAAGGAAGGAAGGAAGGAAGGAAGGAAGGAAGGA
>JANHGN010012997.1:0-28318 GCA_024605025.1 Megaceryle maxima | reverse complement strand
GCCAGGAACTTATCTCCCTGCCTTGGCTTCAGCTGCCCTGGGGATAGGAAGTCCACATGGCCACCAAGTGAAGAGGAATCTTTTACAGAGTGTATACTGTCCAATCAAATACGTCCTCAGAGGCATCTCTCGCCGCCGCTACATGCTCGCCTTTCTCCCTGTACGTTCGGTCTTCCAATCACGCTCTAGGGTCTTTGATGGGGCGTGGCCACGTTAGGTCGTGGCCCGGCGCCTGTGCAGCGTGGTCACGTGCCTGCGGCGGCGTAGGGGCGGTGGTGAGCGGAGCGCCGCGCTGTCATGGCGGTGCCGGGTACAGGTGGCGTGGCGTGGCGTGGCGTGGCGTGGGTGACGGGGTTTCTGTCTCCCCCAGCTCGGTGTCCCCGGCAGAAAGAGTAGCCCATACTTTGCGCGCTGCCGTTTCCATTGGCAACGCGCGGTGGCTAGTACTGGGGCTTGATACCATCTGAGGGACCGAACTGCCCCGGAATGCTCTGGAGGCAGCTTCCGGGATAGGGCTTTTTAGCCTACACTCCTTCCTCAGAGGCATGATCTGCAGGAACATCGAGGGGGGTGAGCGGTCCTGAGGACCAGTCCAAGGGGATCTGAGGGGCCCTGAGGGCTGTCTGACTAGGTGGGGGTCCTATGTCCCTGGGGAGGTCCTGGGCAGCTGGCAGGAGGTTGTGGGACAGTAGTCCTGGCACTGAGCCTCTCTAGGTGTCTGCAGGTGTGAAGGAGGACTTGTTCAACGTGCTGGACCTGGCGGAGTACACCAAGAACCGGCCCTGGTGGCGCAAGGTCTTTGCCCCTAACTCGGGGTCAAGTGCTGAGAAATACAGTGTGGCCACACAGCTGATGATTGGAGGGGTCACAGGATGGTAAGAAAGATGTGCTGGGATTGCTGTTGCAGCCTTGTGGCAGGCAGGATGCCTGTGGGCACTAGCCAGGCTTTTGGGAGTGTGTTGATGGGTGCATGGTGGTCATCTGGCAGTCTTTCAGAGAAGACAGGTGTCCACCTTGCTGACCCCACTGTGTCCTGGCATATTCTGCTGAACTGTGGGAGGTCTTAAAAGCTGACTCTGTGGTGGAGCTGAAGAACTGAGACTATCATTTAGGGAAGACAACAGCATCAGGCTTTTAATTTTTTAGCTGAGATAATTCTCTTTAGCTTCTGTCATAAAATGGTGGTGTTGAGTTTAGGACAGACAAATCTGAGATGCTGTCTTCCCTGGAGGTGTATGTGCTTCAAGCATCTGCACAAAAACCTCCTGTGGAGGTGGCTTATGGTGCCTTTGGGTATGGTTCCTGGGGCTTTGTGTTGCCTGTAGCAAGTGCTGAGGATGGTGGCTTGTGGCTATCTTTGCAACTTCATTCTTACAGCAGCATTGTTGGAGTTAGAAACTTGGTGTAACCATGCTGCTTTGCTTCTTGCCACGCTTGTCATCTTCATCTGGCACAGGGGTAACCATTTAGAAGTGTACGACATATCTTAATTTTCTGATAAAAATATGAGCTGGTCACTTCTCTCTTGTATATTCACTGAGTGTATGCATTCAGAAATGGGTAAGAACAGGTTGCTGTGTTGTTTTGCAATGTTGATAAGGAAACTAGTCAGAGTCAAGTCTGTTTTGTGTGATACATGACACTAGCCCTTTGCTGCATGACTGAGGAACAGTGTGGCACCTGTTTGAGTTCTTGTTGCTGCAGTGATGTCTTTCATATTGAGAGCATGTAACCAGTTTGGAGACCAGTATAGCTTTAGGTTGCTGCTGTTTTGTTTCAGCATTTTTCTGTTCTGAGAAATTTAAAAGAAAAAGCAGTTGTTTGGGCAACAGAGTATCTTGCCTTGTGATCTGCTTCCCATGCTCTACTGTGGAGCAATGGCAGATGTGCTGTGTAATTTCCCTTCAGAGATGATACCAGTCAAATAATAATAATAATAATAATAATAAAAAAAGGAAACTAAAATTACATATTTCTGATTACACTTTCGGGAGAAGGTTGATGTTGAAGAGCTAAGAATCAAAACTGCAAAAGGCTGAAATATGGTAGTGAGAACTAAAAAGCTATAAAGCATTTGTCTGGGTGCAAATCCTTTCTCTCTGGTTGCATGTGGGTTTCTTCTGCCATTCATCTGGCTGTCTCCAAGTCTTGGGTAATTAATGCCAAAGGCAGCCTTGCCTGTGGGAAGCATGCTGAGGAGTCTGTGTTTGGTATCTCATTCTTCTGACTGGATCCCGGTTGATTTGCAGGTGTACTGGATTCATCTTCCAGAAAGTTGGAAAGCTGGCAGCAACAGCGGTAGGAGGTGGTTTTTTCCTACTTCAGGTTTGTATGAACAGCTGTCAGGCTTTCCAAGAACTGTGCTGATGAGAATGGGGGGTAGTCTAGTGATTGTTACCCGTTGGGATGTGTGGGGTCAGTTTCTCATGCTGCCAGGATCTCTGTGTGGCTGTGGACATCAGGGGTGTGTGTTCTCTGGGGGAAGTAGATGTAGCAGCAAAGCAGGTTCAGTGTGCATAAATTTAAGGATTGCCAAAAGGCGCTGTGCGCTTAGGGTCTGCTAACAAAGGCATGTGGGTGCTGTTACCACAGGGGCACCCGAGTGAAGCAGAAGGCAGCCTTTGGGTATGGCAAACTGTGCTACTGCTGCAGGACTATCTGGTCAAAACTGGCTACTGTACTTAGTCCTATGCTTGTGGAGATAGTCCTGGAAAAACAGCCCTGGATGTCAAGAAGGATTTCTCTATGTCTGTGATATGCTTCGTGTTAACCTGGCTACATGAGGAGTCAGGCCAGCACAGATGGGGCTCTATGGAAAGCACTGGGGAAGAGGAGAAAAATGACAGACAGAGATGTCTCTCTGTCTTCCACTATTTCTCCTGTTTTCCAAGAACTTTGGCACCAAGGGGAGCCGCTTGTATGTGGACATCTAGCTTGTACATCGTGCAGGTGGCAGAACAGCTCTCAAGACTTGCTCAGCAGTCTTGTTTGTTTGCTCTTTGTGCACTGTCCAGTGTGTGACTCATTCTCCCTGCTCTTCTGGCTCTGCTTGTTCTGCTGAAAGCCAAAACCTTGTTCTGAGCAGGGAAAGTTTCATTGCTGAATCATCCTGACCAGATAAAATAGAGAGGAGCAGACTATTAATAGCTGTGTCCACCCATAGCAGCAGAACTGTAGACCGTCTCAACAATATACATGGCAGTTGTGAAGGAGAGGTGATGCCAGCTTTATATTAGAGAATAGAGGCCAAAACAGGCTAAGCTGCAGTGTGTGCCCTGATGTTAGGGGATTGCTGTGGGAGACGGATGTTGCAGGACAGTTAATAGAGCTACAAGTGTAGTCCTTTGTCCAATTTTTAAGCTAATGTGTTCATTCTCTCAGTCCACTGGACCACTGTATGGGAGGTGGCTGTGATAAGGGAAGGTGGCTGGGCAAGGGGATCTGTTTAGCCATAGTCATGCAGGACTTTACTCCAGGAACTTTCTTTCCACCCCTCAAAACTCTAGATTGCAAACCACACGGGATACATCAAAGTGGACTGGAAACTCGTAGAACGGGATGTGAACAAAGCCAAGCAGCAGCTGAAACTTCACAGCAGTGGTAACAAAATGTCTCCAGAAGTGAAAAGCAGAGTGGATGAGGTGAGACAGCTCGCCCAGGGCATGTGCAGGTACTTAGCTGAAGGGACAGCAGAAAATGTGATTGACTCCTTGGCAAATACAAGGAGGGAATGGTTGTATGACAGCAAAACTGTCATGGTAAAGGCTGTGGATGTTGTCTAGCTAGACTTCAGTAAAGCCATTGACACCATTTCCTACAGCGTTGTCCTGGAGAAACTGGCTGCACGTGGCTTGCATGGGTGTACTCTTTGCTGGCTAAAAACTGTCTGGATAGTCAGGCACAAAAAAATGTGGTGAATGGAGTTAAATCCAGTTGGTGGCTGGTCACAGGTGGTGTTCCCCAGGGCTCAGTATTGGTTCCAGTTCTGTTTAATATCTTTATCAGTGATCTGGATGAGGGGATCAAGTGCAGCCCCAGTAAGTTTGCAGGTGACACCTAGTTGGGTGGAAGTGTTCATCTGCTTGAGGGTAGGAAGGCTCTGCAAAGGGCTCTGAATAGGCTGGGTCAGTGGGCCACAGCCAGTGGTATGAGGTTCAACAAGGCCGAGTGCCAGATCCTGCACTGTGGTCACAACAACCCCATGCAATGCTACAGGCTTGGGGAACAGTGGTTGGAAAGCTGCCCAGCAGAAAAGCACCTGAAGGTGTTGGTTGACAACTGTCTGAATATAATCCAGCAGTGTGTCCAGGTGGCCAAGAAGGCAAATAGCATCTTGGCTTGTATCAGAAATACTGTGGCCAGCAGGACCAGGGTAGTTATTGTACCTCTGTACTCAGCACTGGTGAGGCCACATCTTGAAAGCAGTTTTTGGCCCCTCACTAACAGGAAAGAATTTGAGATGCTGGAGTGTGTCCAAGGAAAAACAATGAAGCTGGTGAAGGGTCTAGAGAATAAATCTTATGAGGAGTAGCTGAGGGAAGTGGGGTTGTTCAGTCTGGAGAAAAGGAAGCTTGAGGGAGACCTCATCAGTTTCTATAACTACCTGAAAGAAGGTGGTAGTGAAGTGGGAGTTAGTCTGTTCTCCCGAGTAACAAGTGTAAGACAAGATGAAATGGCCTGAAGTTGTGTCAGGGGAGGTTTAGGTTGGATATTAGGAAAAAAATTCTTCACCGAAAGGGTTGTAAAGCACTGGAACAGGCTGCCCATGGAAATGTTAGTCACCATCCCTGCAGATATTTAAAAGATGTGTAGATGTGGTGCTTAGGGACCTATTTTAGTCACAGTCTTGGCATTGTTAGGTTTCCAGCTTAAACAATTTTATGATGATTATATTATTCCATGTATGCATATTTGAAACAGCCAGGGTAGCTTCTAGGCATGACACCAGCTCATTGTGTGTTGCTGCAAATTCCTTAGGGTTGGGAGAAAACGTGCTGTGGTTGTGGGGAAAACTGCCTTTTCAGTCTGACAAGAAAAGCTAAGTTGATCTGTCAGCAGAGTGGCCCAATTACTCTGGACTCTGCCGTACCCTGGTCTGGCAGGCACAATCAGCAACCTTTTCTGTCAGACTGACTGCGCTGGTTGTAAGAGAAACCTGGAATATGTAGGCTCAAACTGTAGCTTTTGAACAGTGGCCTCTTTGTGAGCATTGGTCACCTTGTAGAACAGCCTGAGGGATGTCTACCTGTGAGGACGTGGGTGAGTGACCTGCTGTTTTCGAACATTGTTGGCTCTTCTCTCCCCTGCTTAGGTGATCATATTTCTGAAGAAGAATATTATCCTGACTGGAGGGTTTGCTGGAGGATTTCTTCTCGGAATGGCATCCTAGAAACTGCACTCGACTCTCTGTTCATGCCCAGCCTCCCCTGCCCTCCTCTACTACTGTTAACTCTCATTAGAAGTTAAAGGATGTTGCCAACAGGCTCATTCCCTTCTGCTAACAGGTTCAAGCCTTTATTCCATACAAAACTGCTTCTGATTTCCAACTTTTTCCTGTCTGAGCTGTTAGGGTGCTGGGATCTGTCTGAAAGCTTATTACTCTCAGTGTATAATTGTGATTCCTTTCCTTACCAAGTATGCCCAGTCCCAAATTTTCTGATGAGTTGCAGCTTCGTAAACATGTAGTGGCAGAGAAGTCTCTTAAATGCATTTCCACCCAGGTGCTCAGGGCTGTTACATGTCTGCCAGTGTATGTGTACAACAGCTGTCCACTGCTATTTAGCTTGCAATTTTTCTGACCTTATACCTGGAAAGCCTGTGCGTCCCTCTGCACAAAGATGGTGTGTGCAATCCAAAATATGCTTGGCTGTCCTGGGGTAGATGGAGAAGTGTCAGATGACAGCCTGGGCTGTGTCCATGGCAGGTAGATAAGGAGCAAGTTCATGCTCTATGTGGTGCTGGGGTTTCTCATGCCCTCTCCTTTCCATTGCACTGCACATAGATGACTGTTTGACTTCTCTGATGTTATTTTTACTCATTACTGGAATTGCAGCACTGCTGATGGAAACTGAGCACCGTGAGTGATTCTCCAGGTCCTTTCCTCATCATATGTTCTGAAAGTCACCAAGCTTTCTGCACTGTAGAGCACCTTTCTTGCTTGCTGGCTGCTCAGCCTTTTAAATATGCTGAGGTGCTCTCTTGTGGTGGGCAGGCTTCCAGTGTGCTTGACCTGTCTGTAAGGGTAGCTGGCACAGGTGATGTCTGCTTCAGGTGTGCCACTTACAGTAAATCACTCAGGGCGGCTGTGTGTAGGTTCTCTCTAACCTACAAGAGAAAATAACAAATCACTCGGAGGTGTTCTGCATTGACTGTGTTGGGCTGGCATTATTACTTTCCAGAGTACAGGGACTTGCATGATGGTGTGGTGATGTCCTCCAGCAGGTACATGTAGGAGTTTTTACCAATAATGTGTTGGGTTTTGTTGTTGTTGTGGTGTTTGTGGGTTGTGGTTTGTTGTGGTGTGGTGTGTGTATGGTGGTTGTGGGGTTTTTTTGTTTGTTTTGTTTTTTTTTTTTTTGGGGGGGGGAGGTTTATATGGAAAAAAAAGCCCATCCTTCCATGGGAAAGGTGATATGCATTGGTGATTGGGCACCTGTCTCAGTGTCTGCACCCCATCTCCAGGGC
The DNA here is from genome assembly GCA_024605025.1 of Megaceryle maxima. Classification (NCBI taxonomy): domain Eukaryota; kingdom Metazoa; phylum Chordata; class Aves; order Coraciiformes; family Cerylidae; genus Megaceryle; species Megaceryle maxima. The sequence goes on along the minus strand of JANHGN010012997.1, from coordinate 21,634 downwards.
TGTATAATGCCTTTCTGATCACCTGCTGCTGCTCTTAGTACGTCTGGAAATGAGGATCTTCCCTGAAGAGTTACTGGAACGGTGCATTCTTCCACCAGAGGTTTTGCGATGAGCACTTGTAGTTGTTAATTTTGTTTCATCTGTGTTGATTAAAGTGTCAGTGTAGTAACACAATGATTTAGCTGAGGTTTTCTCACCTTGAGGACCTGAAAAGAGGCTGAAGGTAATTGGGAAATAAAAGTTTGGGTATTTGCTGTCCTGCCATACATAGCCAAGGAGAATAAAGGAGCAGCTGGGCTCCTGTCCTTTTAACAATGGTTCCCCTAAAAGCCATCCAGGACTGCAGCAGTGATGTGTTGTAGCAAATAGGTCTTCGGTAAACTGCTGTTTGAGAGTGGAGTTACAGATGATGGTAGTGGTGGGTTTGGTTTTCTCTCTCTCTCCTTTTTTTTAAATTTTTTTAAATTTTTTTTTTTAATTTTTTTGGTAGGAACCCTGCAGGGCTGAATGTGCATGAATTCCTATATTTGAATTGCAGGGTATTTCTTCTTCCTGTAGGAAAATAGGATTGCTTTCCCTCTGCCTGGTGTGTTGTGCTGCCTAACACTAATCTCCACAAAACTTTCTTCAGCAACAAAGCTCAGTGAAAATAATTAATAGATCTGAGGGATGTTTTTCAGGCTCAAGTAAGTCACTGTTTCTGCCCAGCCCCAGGGAAGGATGTACTTCTGCTCCACAGGGTCCTAACTTCCTGCTATGGAGAGGAATGGCCCAGAGAGGGAGCTAAAACGCCTCAATTACTGCTGGAAGGGGAAGCAAGTGAAAAATTCATGTTGAATGTGATGTGAATGCAGGCAGGGAATGGACAAGGACATCAGGAACTGGCAAATCTTTCTGCTGTGCCAGAGTCAGGCTCATGGTTGGCACCATTTGATGCTGTGGGCCCACATTGGAAGCTTTGATGCTGAATCCACCTCTTTGGAAGTTCATTTTCATTGTTGCAAGTGACAAGATGAGGTGTTCTCCCCACCCCTTTTGGTCTTGTTTCAACATCTTCTGGCATATTTTCCAGTATGAGAAAGTTTAAAACACTCTAGGATTCTAAAGTGTTTTTATATGTTGTATGTAAATGCTTGTTGAAGTGATATTTTATTAAACAGTTTTGCTGTAATAGCTTCTATGTGTGAGGTTTGTTGATTTCTTGGGAACCAGCATGGTTTTGTCTTACCCTACATGTTGCATTTGACGCACGGGATCAGATACAGGCAGTCTGGTAGCATGAGGCCACCAGCCTTTCCTCTTCTCTGCAGGTAACCATGGGCCGCCTTAATAAATTCCATCTCCTTGATGATCCTGGCACCAATCACCCATGTTCCAAATGGGATGCTACTGGGGCAGGAGGTGATTCTGCTGCCAGCCTGGCTTCAGAGCCTCACTGCTGAGCAATTTTGCTCCACCTGAGTAGAAATGGGCATGGAGACAAAGCTTTTCTTCTTAATAGGCACAACAGAAGCCTTAGTATTTTTTTAATCATCTATTAGTGACTTTCTTTCCACTGTTCCTGCTTAGATAGGGCAGGGAAAAGGAAAAATTACCTACTTGTCAAGTATTTGAGCTGATTCACAATGTTGTTACTACTTTCCCCTATTTTGTCTTAAGGTTTTTTGGGGCATGGGAGGAGGGCAGGAGGGGAATGCTAGCCCTGAATTATTTTAATCTTGAACCCTGGTTATAAAATATCAAGCAGCTTCTATTTAAACATGATATCATGTGTAGCTAGACTGAATAGCAACCAATCTGCCTGGCTTGCAGCCTTGTGGATTCTCAATAAACAACCAAACTGAGACTACAGTTTGTTCCAGTCATTTATTTTGTATCATGGTATTTCAGAGCAATGAATACAGATGGTTTGCTCTTCTAGGCTTCAGTATACCCAACTATTGTGCCTAGACTACAGTTGTCTGTTTATAGAAGCTGTATTTCATAAGTAAGTTGTACTTGATCACAGCACACAAGTCCTTTACAGCCAGCTCTAATGACAGTTAGGGCCTTAGTGAGTTTGGAGTCTAATATTTAGGTGCCTAGGCCCTGTAAGGGACTTGCCACCCACTGAGGTGTGTGGACTTTTGCTATGGGCGACAGAGAGACTTAGGCAACTCTGAAGGGTGATGCAGGAACCTGTCTACCAAGCTCTTCATACAGCTCACAAGAAATTTTGCTACATGGGTGAGAGCTTCTGAAAAGCCATCTCTCCCTGGTGTCCAGACACAGCTGACTTGTGAGTGAGTCTGGAATGCTATGTTGAAAGCAAGTGCCTACAACTGCTTGTTCAATAAGCAGTACCTAAATCAGTTCTTGGATCTAGCCCACGGCTTTGTGACAGACCTCTGGGTACCAGTGGGTTGAACTACGCTGAGTTCCTAACATATTGCTTGAAGATGTTCAATTATACATAAATTTATAAATTTTATACCAACAGTCAAATCTTTCAAATGCATATTGCTTTTTTAAAACAAAAATAATCCTATTCCTTCAGCAATCCCTGAAATAATGTTCCTATAACATCTTTGTCATGCAAATAGCAGCATGTAGGCAATTCAAATATAAGGAAACCAAAAGTCTGTCCAGTGGGAAAGTGAGGCACTTAGGCAAAGTGACTTGTAGTCACTCATGATCTATGCAAGACCTAGGAACAATTGCCAGACCTGATTCCCATTCTTGAGCTTGAACCACTGGACAATAAAATGTCTGGAACTGTTGTTCGATGGCAGCAAAACCTTTGCTGTGTCAAGATGGGCTTGTTTCATGTGTCGTGCTCAAAGACACTCTTCTGAGCTCATTTCCTGTATCTCTCGCTCCAGAAGCCTGAACAGCTTGGTTCCAGTTCTCCATTTTGAGAGCAGTGTTGGATTAGAGTAAGGTAAGTGTTCTAAAAACATCAAGTTGACTTTTCACAGACAGATGTGATGCAAAGACAATGTAGATGATGTTTTGGTACAGAAAATGAAGTCTGTTAACCAGGCCATCTGTTGGTACTGCATTATAATTTTTGGTGTGCTGGATGGTGCCTTCTAGGAGCAATCTGGCTTTCTTGAAAGTCTAAAGAAGGCTCAAAAAAACCCACACATGAGCTCTGCGGGTAAGTCCAGGCTCTGGCACCTGCTGAAGCTGCATTGTGTTACTGAGGTGGTGCAGGAATTCCTTCTGAAGTTGCCTTAAACTTTTCTCTCTTCCTTTCTTTCTCAAACCCTGAACAACAGATGGATCTGCCCTTAGGGTACTGGGCACAACACTTCTGCATTTCCTGAAGCAGGGTTTCACACTTATGTTCCATGTAGTTGTTCACTGGAAAATAAGAAGGAGACACTAAGTCTGCAGAGGGGAACAGGTTTTGTCTTCAGAGGGGAAACATCTAGCCCAGCCCTTCAGCTGCTAGGCAGCACGTTTCTCTGAAAAGAAAGAGCTGCTTACAAGCATTTAATCACTTCCTCTGCTCTACAAAATTATCTCTTTAGTTTCAGCTATCTAAACCCGAAAGGATGCAAAGGCATCCTTGCAGTTGTGGATGGGAGCATCTTCAGTTCCCCAGTTTTGTAGCTATCACATCTCACTATAGTAACAAGGTTTCCCTTATTGCTGCCCTTAAATCCTTACTTTCTTTAGCTTCTTTGTTTTTAAGATGGATCTTGTCATCCATGGTCTTTAACACAGTTGCCATGTCACTGTAAGGTTTACAGCTGAGTGTAAATAGAAGAGCATCCAAAGAGGACTTGGTATAAACAGAGGGACATGTGTACCCTTCATCACTGTGGCATTTATAAAAGGAAGGGGTGAGAAGCATGACTGCCAACCTCCTACTGGTGGCCTGTTGTGGGCAGACTGCAGCTTTGCAGCCTAATGGATGTAGGCAGCACGCCTACTAACAGGAATGCTTAGCCAGATGCCAGCAGCTGAATCCAACTGCACAGAGCCAGTGACATGACCGCTTTTCAGACAAAAGTACCAGCTCTAGCTCAGGAGGTCCCTTAGCTACAGAATTGTTACTTGACCTCCTCTACCTTTCCTTCTGAGGCTTCTCCTCTTGGGCACTGCCAGAGCTGGGACGTCTTGTGCCTAGGAAGGCAAATGGTATCCTGGGATGCATTAAGAAGAGCATGTCCAGCAGATTGAGGAAGGTTCTGCTCCCCCTCTACTCTTCACTGGTGAGACCTCAACGGGAGTATTGCATCTAGTTCTGGGCTCCCCAATTCAAGAGAGACAGGGATCTGCTTGAGAGAGTCCAACAGAGGGCTACAAGGATGATGAAGGGACTGGAACACGTGTCGTATGAGGAAAGGCTGAGACACCTGGGGCTCTTTAGTCTGGAGAAGTGAAGACTGAGAGGGGATTTGATAAATGTTTATAAATATATGAGTGTTGAGTGTCAGGAGGAAAGGGAGAGCCTCTTCCCACTCGTGCCCTGTGACAGGACAAGGGGGAATGGATGTAAATTGGAGCACAAGAGGTTCCACCTTAACATGAGGAGGATCTTCTTTACTGTAAGGGTCACAGAGCACTGGAAGGGGCTCTCCAGAGAGGTTGTGGCGTCTCCTTCTCTGGAGATTTTCAAAACCCGCCTGGATGTGTTCCTTTGTGACCTGTGCTAGATTGTATGATCCTGCTCTGGCAGGGGGGTTGGACTTGATGATCTCCAAGGTCTCTTCCAACCCGACACCCTGTGATACTGTGATAGAATCATAGAATGTTTTGGGTTGGAAGGGACCTCTAAAGGTCACGTAGTCTAACCCCCCTGCAATAAGCAGGGACATCTCCAACTAGGCCAGGCTGCTCAGAGCCTCATCAAGCCTGGCCTTGAATGTCTCCAGGGATGGGGCCTTCACAACCTCTGGGCAACCTATTCCAGTGATCTATCATCCTCATATTAAAGAACTTTCTCCTAATGTCTAACATAAATCTACCCTTTTCTAGCTTAAAGCCATAACCTCTTGTCCTGTCACTACAAACCCTTGTGAATAAACCATCCCCTGCTTTCTTATAGGCCCCCTTCAGGTACTGGAAGGTCACTATAAGGTTCCCCCAGAGCCTCCTCTTCTCCAGGCTGAACAACCCCAACTTCCTCAGCCTGCCTTCACAGGAGAGGTGCTCCAGCCCTCTAATCATTTTTGTGACCCTCCTCTGGACACGCTCCAACAGGTCCACATCCTTCTTATGTTGGGGGAAATAAGTTAAACTCCCAGTCTAATGTGCAATGATTGGGCTTATGCCTTTGTGCATGGCACAGCTATGCCCACCTCTGTACTTTCTCCATATTGCTTTTGTTTCAGGCTCAGTGAGATTTCACTGCACCAGCAGGTTCAGGCACTGCAGGACACGGATGATTTCTCCACTGCTCTTTCTGCCCTAGCGCTTTGCTGGCTGCCACTCTCAGCTGAGGTGGCAAAGCCTGCAGTGCTTTGCAGGGCTGGCCACCAGACTCTCAGAGAGAAGCCTCATGGGTGCGTGAACGTACTGAGTTTGTGGCTTGAATCAATGACTACCCATCTGTCTGCATAGAAGCAGAGGGCATGCAGAGCTACCTGCTCTGCCTTGAATGAGCTATGCAACCACTACACAGCTGTACTCACATATCCCCAGCCTCCCCTCCCCCCTTGCGCCCCTATTTTTAAAAGTCTAACAGAAGCAACAGCAACCCAATGTGACACAAACACAGCATCCACTGGAAATCCCAGAAAGGAGCAATAAGCAATGAATGCCTTCTGATTAATCAGCAAGCCATACCACTCTGATCATCAGGCTATAAATTCCCTAACTTGTTGGGTGAGTGACCTGTAACACAAGCACAGAGATAACCTCTGAGAAAGAGGTTATAGCGATGTTACGGCTTTGTGCAAGCTGGCAGCCTGGGAGGCATGGTAGGCCCTTGGAGAGGAGAGTTAATCTCTCTCTGCCATAACCTGATGATGAGTGCTCCAAGGCTCTCCTAACTGTTCCTCTGCCTGTGAAGGTTTGTTTCTAAAACTACGACTACATACAGGCACACTCTGCTATCTGTCAGAGATTAATTCCTGAAAAACAAAACAGATAGTCATACAAATGATAACAAAATGCAAAAGAGATTTGCAGTGGGCATTTAGTCTCAACAGAGGAAGCAGGCAAGATCTTTTGGAACGACACACTCCAGAACAAGCCTTTGATTCTGCCCTCCATCCTCTGCACTGTGTAAGCTGTCTCTGCATATTTGTCAATTAATGCTCTGTATATATTCTCTATCGCATTAGTTCTTAGAGGGAAAAACTGCTTTGCCATCTTCATCTGTGCAGCTCAGACAGCTCCACAACATGATAACACATGAACACCAGTAGCACTCCAAAATAATAGTTATGCAAGCAGTGGACAATGGACTGTGCATGTAGCAAAGAACTTCTTTGCTAACGCTTAACCAATCAGATAAAATCTGTACACAAACCTACACAGGTAAAACACTTGGAATAGCCTCCATGAATGTTATAAAAAGAACATTGTCACAGATAGGACCAAAACAGGTTGAACATTAGCTTTTAAGTGTAATTACTATGGGGAGAGAAGGCAGCCCTTCATGGGAGAATGCTCCAAACCATGAAAACAGTAAGTGGTAGTATCTAGACAAATGTTGGGGTAGAAGGTGTTGCTTGAGCTCTTATTCTGAGCTGAACACAGCTTCCAAAAAACAATCCTGGGAAAGACAGACATCTACCAATAACTGACCATTGCTTTTCCCTTTTTCCCAGATGCTTTTCCTCCTATGCTCCTCCCCAGGCACTGGGGTTGTGTTATCTACACAGATTGTAATCACTGCTGCAGCCTGCAAAGCCATCCCTCTACTTCCCCAGCAGAACGGACTCCTCCCTCCCTGCTGTATTTTACCTAACTTGCTTGTAGTCTGCAAATAAATGAAAGGCAGAAATGAGTTCCGGTAGAACTGGCCTGGCTAATTTTAGCTACAGTATTGCCAGCCACTTGTCTTGTGAACTCTAGGCTAACACCATGATTTATTCTCACATGAAACTCAAAGCATGCTGGCTAAGGGCTCCACTAGGTGAGTTAGGAAGAACTCCTTCCCATATGGTTGAGCTGCCTTGATAGAGAGAAATGTTTTCTCTTACTCATTCCATAAGATAAATAATTTTCCAAGAAAAAGTTACATATTTTTTTGTTACAAAAATGTAAAAAAAATATTGTCCTCTGCAACAAGCCTGCTCACCCCAACTCAAAGTTCCCAAAACACATTATGACACAATCTCCCTTGCCCCTAAAAATATTTAGCTAAGCTAATACATAACAGCTGTTAAATGTCTCCAGAGGGAGACATCTCATACTTTGAGGTCAGATCACATATACCTAACCCATTCCTGACAGACATCTGTCTGACTTGCTTTTAAAATACCTCTGGAGCTAAAAGCTCTGCAGTCTTCTCATACAATCCACCCACTACCTCACTCTCCACTCTGTAAAGGAGCTTACTACTCAGTCTAGCTCTCCCCACCTACAGCTGCATCCCAAGACTACACATGGGATCTCACTACTAGCATGGAGATACAAGGACAACATTACCGTTATACTCTGTTCTGTACTAATGGTGTCTTGTTATTTACAATCAAGCACAAAGGAATTCTATTAAAAGCAGACATGGTAATTTTGTTTGCTTTTCAACCAGGTAATGCTAATGTGTTTGCTTTCTTCCTTCTCAAGGTGAAAGGCAAACAGGGTTAAGTTAAAAGAATTAAGTTCCACTAAAAATCAAGACACCAAAAAGACAAAATGACACTTGGTACCTTGCAAACATTTCTGTATTTCACAGGCTTGTTTCTGGCAGGGATCCTTCTGGGACATGTTCACAGAACTAAAATGATAGGAAAATGTTACTGTAGATACAACGTGCTTTTCAAGTGGTGGCGGGGGAAACACTATGTTAAAGCCAGGACTTTAAATAGAACTTTGAATTTCCCTTTCTGTCAGACATTTCAGAAAACATCTATTGCTACTTGCAGATGCCTGCCAACATACACAAGAATTCTCTGTGTCTGGCTAAAGGATGATAATGGGGTCAGTGAATATGGTAAGCTTTATGTTGCTAGGCTTTTCTTTTCTCTGGTCAAAATGTATCCTTTTCCACTTGGATGCACAATGATTCTAGCAATGATTCAAATTAACATGCTGATTAATTTTTAATACTTCTGTGCCTGTAGACCTTATAATAAGATGTACATTTGTGTAAAAGCCCTCCCTAAGAGCTCAACAGAACCAAGGACTTAATGTTAGTTCTATAACTGCAACTGGAGAAGGCATTTAAAAGAAACAAGCAACCAAAACAACTTAGTTGAGTATGTTCCATAAAGAAGACAAGGAGGGGTTTTTTTTTTGTTCCAGGAGGGTCTCTTGGAGACACCCCCCCCCCCAAAAAAAAACCAAACCCCAAAACAAAACAAAACAAACACCCCCCAAAAAACCACCAACCCAAAACAAAAAACCCAACCAAACAACAAAAAAACCCCAAAAGACTGGAGGACAGCTCCATCTTGTTCAAATCCCTAGAAAGTGGAATTTCAGACAATTTGACTTTCTACAGACAATTTGACTGTGATACCTGTAACTGTGATCTTCTGTGAGAGATCAAAAAATGAGCAAAAAATGGTAGCACTAGTAGTTGGATGGGAGACCTCTACAGGAAAGCACCACTGTTACTGCAAGTGGTGGTGGGACCTCAGTTCCTCTGAGCTACAGTTCAGCTCCTGCCCCTGCCCAGAGCTAGGGAGGTGCTGCCTTTCAAATTACTGATAATTCACAGCACTTTTCAATATTGCTAGGGCATTATTTCCAGTATCCTGGCCAAACTCCACTTGGGGCAATTACATTCTGCCAACCTAGAAGTCCCTTTGATCAGAGGTAGCTGTATTTCAACGCAGAGAGAATACTTTTTTATACAAAATACAACAACATCTTCCTAGAGCCACTGCTCCTGAAAGACAAAAAAATATATTAAAGTATGACTGGGAATAAACAGAGCACAGTACAAAGCAGGGGTAATGTCTACACGTACCAGATTAATCACCAGGCACGAGTTTAAGCAGCAGTTCTTCAACACCACCAAGCTGTAAGCAACAAGGAGAAGTTCAATACGTCTACAGTTACTATGGCTGAGCTAATGGACTTCAACAATGTAACAGTCCTTTGCCGTCCCTCAAGGATCTCAAATGACTTCACAAACAGGCATGACTATGGTCTGTTGTTGCCACCATCCTTACCATGAGATGGTGCTCTATCTCCCAAACGCGAGAGTTACTATCCCTGTACTGCTCACCCTGGGACAGCTGCCACATGTGAGGCAGCCGGGATGGGGGGAGCTGGCTGGGTCGCAGCGCCTCACCCAGGGGAACCTGAACTCTTTGGATGCGAGCCCTCAGCATACCTTCCTCCTGGGGGAAAGTAACAAAAAGAGCAGGCGGTTACTGGCAGTGCAGTAGAGGCACCTGCAATAGCAAAGCTACAATCACTGGGAAGCTCAAAGGACACTTGCCTCTTCTGCAGCCACAAGCCACGTTTTACGGTGCTCATCACAGTAAACACCTACACGTCGCACCCACAGTCGGACAGGAGGAGTGCCAGCGTGCCCTCCTTCTGCCATTCCCTCAGTCACTTCAGGATGATCCCATTAGGTGGACGGCATCAACCAGCAGGATGTACACATTGCCTCTTTAACTCTGAATACATTCACGGAGAAAGCTCTCAGACCTGAAAGGCACCTATGGATAACTTATTGTATGAGATGCTATGTGCTGAAATGTCCCTAAGAGTCAGCTTAGGAAACTAAGGTGGTGTCTAAGTGAAGGAAATTTCATTCGAAGTTGTACACTGGGACATGTGTGCTATATGGCATTTTTAAGGCATTCTTGGGTAAAAGGTGCTATTGGTACAAAGTTAAACCCTGTGAATATTGGCTTTGCTTATTCCACTAACAGTCCTATTAACAGTCTTTGTGTAAAGTAAGGGGAAAAAAAGGAATACAAAAGTAGTTTACACAGGAGTTCGGTGGCTAATGATGGTCTAAATCCCAAAAGCCAAACTTGTAACAAGAGGTGAAATTAGCTTAACAAGAATGAAGATCACTCTGGAGACAAAGCATGAAACTCCATATGAATGACTTCCATATTTGGAACTTGCAGAGCTGTCCTTGTGAAGGGTCCTTTGTCTCATGTCTCAAGAGGATGGCAGCATTGTCCATTCATATACAAGCTTCTTGTGAATAGCTCTCTTGACTTTGTGTAGTTCAGCTTTAGATGGTTACAGAGAGCCACTGATATCGGCAGGGGCATAGGAATTTTGGACATTGAAGTGGTTCTTCCTAATGGAATTTTTGCTTAACAGCAAGTTTATCTGTGTATCAGTTAGATCAAGCTGAGTCATTAGCAAATGAAGGTCAGGGGAAATGATTCTCCCTTTGAACCCTAGAAGAGGTAATCAAAATGGTACAGAGTCTTCATTCTTTATCTAGGTTTAAAGTAAAACAGAATTAAGCTGTAATACATACAACATCCTCTTGCTATGAAGCAGAAGCAATATTCCTATCCCAGTGAAACACAGTGGTCTTCTGAAAACTTGTAAAGTTATAAGATATTTCAGACAGGACCAAGAAAATCTGGGTGCAAAATAAAGTAAGGAAAGTCAGGGAGAGAAAAAACTGTTATACATCGGGGTACATACATATAACAGGAAATACATTTCCATGTTGTTCCATATCTTACATCAATGCTTCTCTACCTTTTTGAATCAAAGGATCATTTAGCCTTTTTGAAAATAAAACACCAACCACGGATCAGCCTGAACAGCACTGCCAATAGTATTTTAATTCCTTACAAATAAAACTTTGAATGTTACTGTTTTTTTCTCCCATTCTCTTTGTTTCCTTGCTTGATGTGTGGGAATGTCTATGCACATTATAAAAAGCATCACTGTTCTGAAGACCATACTGTGATGCCATACAGCCATTCCAAACAATGCCCCACCAGCTGGATCACTGGCATTTAGAGGAATGGACAGCAGAACGACAAACTTCACAAGGACTTTAAGCTATGGGGGTTAAAGGGACAGTTCTGCAAGTCCTTTTCATTCTGCTTTACCCTAAGTCACTTTACAAATTTAAGACCATGTGTGGAAATCACTTTGCTCGACAGTGAAATGCAGCAATTGTCACTGCTCATTTTCAGTCAGATGAATGTAATCACCCAGGTTGGAATTTGGCCAGGATACTCTCCTACTCTACAGGTCCATTGTGACCAAAAATGCTCAAGAACTTGCTTTTATTCCATTCAAAACTAGAAATTTTACAGCTCATCATCCCCAGAACTAGAAGGGCCAAGACCAACTTCAGCATTGGAAAAAAAATACTCAGTTTGTGAACACTGTTTCCTACAGCAAACAAACTGTCCAGGAAGGTCTCCTATCCAAATACTAACCCAGTTCAGTCTTGCTGAACTACAGGTAGGAGGACTAAAGCACAACATGTATTTTTCTGTTTACTGTGTATGAACATAGCAGCAATGATAGGTACAGGACTCACAGCAAGGTCTCATGAAGAGGATACTGTGCAGAATGGGCAGTGGCTAATGTGTTTTCACCCTTTGCTCCATTAATTTGTTCCAAACTCCCTCTGAACTTCATAGCGTTGGGTTCAGTTGCTAAAGTTCAAAGGCTCAGTCTGGCTCCTGTTTTCAATAGTCTCCAAGACTGTTATGAAGGTGCCCAGCTAGTGCCACAAATAAAATCTTGAGGTCAGGCAAAACCGTCAATTGGGTTTTATGTCAGACAGATCTGGTTTTAATACTCAAACATACAAAAGAAATAGCAGATTTGAAAAAGCATGTGCTTAAGACATTACCACCTGAAACTTTAAGAAGGGAAAAGCATGTACAATTTCTATTTTTGCAAATTTTATCACAAAGCAATAAAAAGGCCTGAAGGAAGACATGGGTGAAAAAGGAAGTAAGCTTATATTTAAAACAAATTGTAAAACCTGTTTCTCTTATTGCTTGTTTCATAATCTCTTAAAAAACCCACCACATCCAACAAAAAAACAATCAGCTTAAAAGACTGCAGCATTATCCTTTGACACAGATTTCAATGTCCCCATCAACATAATTGCAGAAGTTGAGCTGTTGAAGGTAGTAATTTAGGGAGATTTAAAGCCCAGTCCCCACAGACAGGAACAAGACTTGCAGGTATTCTGTCCATCTCTGGCCTTAGAAGTTAAATGTTGTTCTGGGACCCGGTTGAATTTCTGAGCCATACAATATATGAATAAATGTGAAAATGGCCAGAAGGAGGCCTGTGTCTCGTGGTGAAGACAAATCATTTACTTTTAAATTTGGTACATTAAAATATTTTATGAAAACAGTGAAAGAAAATCCTCCAGCTGTACTCAGACCATCCCCAGAGCTGGAGTTCAAGTTGCTGAGCAAAACCTACCCTTCATTACCTTCTACTTTAAAAGGGGACTGGGTCACATTGTTAGAACAGTTCAGCTACCTTTAGGTGCCAAGGGAAAAAAAAACCAAAAACAATGCTGAGGCTCAGTGAATTGGGCACAGTGTTGTCCTAACATGACTACGCAGCTTCTGGACCAAGGCTAGCCAGTTTGGCCTTCTGGTGGAGAGTATGCAGCTGCCTGTGTGTGCACAGCCTTCAGGGATCTAAAAGGGAGCTGAGCTTTCCAGAAAAACCCAGCCTGCATCTTGCAACAAGTCAGGGATCAGATGAGCTGTCTGTTGAGCATGTTGACTCACTCAAAAGCTTCTTCTTGGGGGTCTGGACTCTACTCTGCCTGGAGCACTCGCCTCAAACAAGTGTCTCTGTGACTCCACTCTCCACTCTGCCCGACCTACTGAGGGGTAGCAGAAGCTCACCGACCAGCTGGGGCTGTCCAGCGGTTTGGGAAGAGAAGGTCTAGCTCTGGTGGAATCTAAAGAAACAGGAAAACAAAAAGAGATGGACATAATGTGGGGGAAAATCCCGGAGAAGGAAGGGGAGAACGAGGAAAGGAGCTGGGCCTGGTGAAGGGCCCGCCAAGGAGCGGATAAGGGAAGTAGAGAGAGCAGGGCGGCGAGGGGGCGTGTGACCGGCGGGACAGCCGTGGCGGGGAGGAGGCGGAAAGGGGCGTAAAGACCCGGCCGCAGCAGGGGGAAGAGGGCGCAGCACATCTCCACAACAAGCACCTCCCACCCGGGATAGACCTGCAGGGCTCGGCGGCTGCCCCTCGGCATAAGACAGCACCAGGAGAAGTGGGAGGCTCCGAGCCCCTCACCCGTGACCTACCTGCAGCAACCGCACCAGGTGACAGCCAGCGCCGTAGTACACAAAGCAAAGCTTTTCCCCGCCCTCCCCTCTGACCCCGCAGCACCCCCGCCCCCGCTGCTCGCAGTCCCCAGTAGCCAGCGCGCAGCTGAGCCCCGCCCCGAGACGGGTCAGGTCGTGTCGGGCTGCGCCACCCTGTCCCTGTCCCTTTAGTTTTACTGCTCGTCTCGCTCCGGGCAGCTGCTGAAGCGCGGAACCCCAGAGCAGTCGTTCGCGTGGGCGACACGGAGCTTCCACCACGAGACGCCACTATCCTCTCCGGAAGCCAGTGTGCACCTTGGCCGCGCCGATTGGCTGTAAGGACCAGCCGGCCTCGCTGGGATTGGTCCCTCTGCCGAGTGCGTGCTGGGTGAAAGGTGGCTTGTCCCCGCCTGCTTTTGGGGTGGTAGTGGGAGAGGGGTGGGTGGTGGCAAGATGGCGGTACAGGCTGTGTATCTAGAGGCTGATGCCTTTCTAGTGTGCCTCAACCATGCGTTGAGTACCGAGAAGGAGGAGGTCATGGGGCTCTGTATCGGCGAGGTACTGAGGCCGGGCGGCAAGTGCGGGATACAGCGGGAGGAGGTGCTGCTCAGGCTGGACTCATGGCTCGCGCCGGTGGTATAGGGATCTGCGGGCTTTACTTCTTGGGTGGGCCTCGTTCACTGCGGCTCAGTCCGTTGTACATGCCTGTGTCGGACGATTCCCTGGCAGAGCCGTGTCACTGCGCCTCGGCTCTCTGCTCCTGTCTAGCACCAGTTCCAGCTGCTGTGGAAGTCAGTGCTTAAAGTTAGGAAGGCTTCTCATCTGTATGCCTGACTGTACTCTGTTATATAACTTATTCCCTACTGAAGGTACAGGAGCTGGCTGTTTCCTTGAGGGTAGTTATTTCTTTAGCAGAGGAATGATCAATTTTTTTTTGTTGTTGTTCTGTGTCAATAGGTTGATACCAGCCGAATTGTGCATATCCATTCTGTTATCATCCTCCGCCGCTCTGATAAGAGAAAAGACCGTGTGGAAATTTCACCAGAGCAACTTTCAGCTGCTTCTACTGAAGCAGAGATATCCTTTAGTAGACAGCAGCAAACTCGCCGGTGAAATGATTTATCTCAAACCTCTTTTTATGTGCTGTAGTTTAGATTTCTTCTAGTTGGCTTAAAGTTGTCTTCTGCTTCCTTCCTTCAGCTGTAGTTTGAAGGGCTCTGTTGGTAGTTGCCAATCTCTGGAGTCTTTGCTGGTTCCAGTGCTTGCAATGGAATTGTGTTATAACTGTTATGTTTTAGAATTTCTTTGTACTGGTTACAAGTAAAACTGAAGCATGTTTTTGGGGAAGGATAGCAATTACCCAGGGAGACTAAGCAGAAGATGCAAAGTCGGCAAGTCTCTGTTTCCGAGCATCATGTACTGGAAAGCCTTTTTCTTATGTATGCTCAAGGTTGCTATTTTGGACAGCTTGCTGCCATGTTACTTACTGATACGTGCAAACAAAATCCACTTTGCTTATGCAGTAGTGGCATCCTGCTGGTGCTGGGTAGGAGGTTTCTGTCAACTTTCTGCCGTGTGTGGCAGGGCAGAAAGGGATCTAGAATTCTGTTGGCTGATGAGAAACTCCTTTAAAACTGCTGTTTTCCCTTGTACAAAAAACTTCTTCCACTTGTTTCATTGGTTTCCAAAGCACTTTGACTCACACACAGGTTGGCTGAAATGACAGGGCGTCCTATGAGAGTTGTGGGCTGGTATCACTCTCATCCACATATTACCGTCTGGCCATCGCATGTTGGTAAGAGCAGTCTTGATCTACATTCTGTATGAAAATTAATATCTGGCTAATTGGATTACTCATTTTCCTGAATTTTCAGAGCTGCACATCCCAACTATTAAAGCTTGGTTTCTCAAACATCCTTTGATGGGACAAGATTGCCTGTGTGGGCTTCAGGAACCTCTGCCAATAGCCCTGTTCCTGTATGTGTGCTCTAGGTGCTCAAACTGCATGTGACCCATTAGTCACAGATCAGCTACTACTAGTACTACTGTTGTTCCAGACAGAAAAAGTAGACCTAGGGTGTGGGGAATAACAAAAAAAGCTGTGGGAATCATAGGCCTGCTGTGATGATTTTTGACTGAGAGAGTTAATGAAAAAGCAAAAACTTTTTTGAATAAGTGTATTAGTATCTTACATATAATGGATGTTGTTATTATATGGTGTGTAAATAATCTGTGGTACCAGCCTGATGCTAAGATATTTTTTTTAATTCATCTTGGTTTTTTAAGATTTGCTCTTTAATTATATTTTCAAATTGGATCATGTTTGTGTGTGTTTGTTTGTTGTTTGGTTTGTTTGTTTGTTTTTTTTAAACTTAGCTATCTGGAGTAAAAACTTTATTTTAAAGCTTATGACATTGTTACTAAATTCCAGGTCACCCTTCAAAAGGTGGAAAATGTTTCTCACTCATTCAAGTGATGAGTGCAGTTCTCATTATCTTATTTCTTTGTCTACAGATGTCCGCACACAAGCTATGTATCAGATGATGGACCAAGGTTTTGTAGGGCTTATCTTTTCCTGCTTCATTGAGGACAAAAACACAAAGGTAAGCAACTGTAAAATGGCAATAAAGCCTTCAAGTACTCATGGGACATATCATCCCCAGTACAAAGCTGAAATCTTCAGATGCAGCCTGCAAGAAGAGCTGAGCTCTGCATGGAGCACAGTCAAAGCATGGCTAGAATGGTGAAGTTTTCATCATAGTTCCAGTGACAAAATAATGAGTTGTTAATTACTCTTTGCTGATCCATAGCCTGGCTCTCCAGCCAGCAAAGCTGTGCTTCTAGGGTTCTGAGGCTGCATCACATGGCTGCACTATGTGTGTGCACTGAAATGTGTGAGTTGCCTTTCATCTGCTCAGTCAAGCAGATAGAGCTCATTGCACCTCTGTGCCTCTGGCTTCTTGAGGAGATGCTGCTATAGTGTGGGATTAGCTGACAGTGGTGTGCCTTGTCTAGGTTTTTAAGGTAGCTATTGTTTAAGATTTCTTTTCATAGTTAATGGGTCTGGCAGTATCTGCTTGTAAACAGTTCCAGCATACCAATCAAAGCAAAAAGTGTGTACCTTTGCAACCTGTTAATGGTATTTGAAAACATTCTGCTTCCTAAAGGAATTTGTGGGTTTACATTTTTTTGCTCTTGGAATCTGACTTTCTGCTGTCTCTCTTAGACAGGCAGGATTCTTTACACCTGTTTCCAATCCATTCAGGCCCAGAAGAGCTCAGAGTAAGTATAGCAGAAGCATATTACGTCCAGTGTCAGGTTATATTTCACCTTGTCTCTCTGAGTTGTTTTAAATAAATGGCTTCTAGGCTCATCAGGAAGAGGAAATACTGTACAGAGATGCCTGAACAAGGTACAAGGTCTTCTTACTTCTGCTAACACAGGCTGCTGAAGATTAGGACTGATTAATTTAGCCTAGATAAATATGTAGTTTAAGTTTTGGTGTAGGACACTATAGTCTGGGTACGAATTTGTGATGTAATCTGTTGTATAGAAGGTCTACCACTTTACTTTCAAACTGAGAGGTCAAGGCTTTGAGCTTGCATGTTGTAGAGTTCCCACCAGCTGCACACACACTGTGCACCATATTGTCAGTACTAGCCATCTAGTTGCTAGCATTTTATCACTAAAATTTGAGAGAAGTGTATGGTTATAAAATGCTTCCATTTGCCTATCAGGCATATGTTCACAAAACTACATTGCGCAGCATTGAACAGACTGTTGCAGGCATGTAGAAGTAATTTTTTTTCTCTTCTACTGTGAAATTAATTGTATCTGATACCCTTTTAGATATGAAAGGATTGAAATTCCTATTCATGTTGTCCCCCATGAAACTATTGGGAAAGTGTGTCTAGAATCAGCTGTAGAGCTGCCTAAGATCCTTTGCCAAGAAGAGCAAGATGCCTACAGGAGAATTCACAGGTAACACCACCCCTCTCCAAGACTGTCTTTGCTAAAATGTTTTACTGTTGTGCTTAAAGTACCACAAACTTATCAGGGGTATAGAAAGTAAGAAGCATTAGCAGCTCATGTGCCTTTGTAGGAGAACTAATTGAATACATTCCCATTGAGAAGTTCAAGTTCTCTCAGCTTTGCATGCAAGAGCTAAAAATCTAACTGCTCCTTCTCGCCAATAAAACAAGTGCTAGAGCATGGGTGAGCTAATGGTGGCACTACAGTGATGTGTTTGTGACAGTAGTTAGTGTTTAACCAGGATGAGTGCTGATAAATCTGAAAAATTAGATTAAATATTGGATTTTTTTTTTTCCTGTGGTGCTCAACACTCATTTTTGTGCTGTAAGCTCTTTATTATCCTCGTGAATTTACAGGGCTTCAACAAGTTAAGAGGTTTAGATGTACCTGCAGTTGCAGTGACTTGCAGATAGCTGGTTCTACAGCCTGGGTTTACCTAATGTGTAATTCACTGCAGTCTTGTTGCTAACCTGCATTCTGTTCATTCTCTTAGTCTCACCCATCTGGACTCTGTAACCAAGATTCATAATGGCTCAGGTAAGGAATCCTTTTTCACTTGAGAAAATCCAGGATGCTGCTTGCAAAGTCAAAGCAGTAGTCTTGAGCAGGAGTTGGTTTGGCCCTTAACTTCAGGGGACAGTAGACCACAGCTGTGTAACAGTCCTCCCTTTGCCATAAAAGTAAATACTATAAAAGCACAAGCTTTTCTTCTTCTTCTTTGCCATGCAATTAATTTCCAAACACAAACACTGTAACTTAGAGAATTCCATGAAAATGTTATCTTGTTACAAAATTACAATAGACCTTGAGTTTGGTTGGTTGGGCTTTTTTTGCTGTTAGAAAAGGAAAGGGATTTTGGATTTGGTGTCTTAAATTAGTGTCTGGACAAGATATATGCCTACTTGCATCTCATGACATTTTATGTAATGTTAAATGTGCATGACATCTTTGATTTTGACAGTGAGATAGGGTGAATCCTAATCCCGCTTCTGTTCTGAGATAAATACCCCATTGTCCATTCTCACTTGCTCAAAAAATGAGGCATTCTTTACTTCTGAATTTAGAAATTAATTGTCATCAGTGATGACTTACATGTAGATTTCCAGATTTCTGTTGCAGGTCTGTTATCCCTTGCCTGAGTGTCAGATTGAAATATCTTGATTCCTTGTTTTGCAAGCTGGTGATTCTTACTTTCTTGTGCAGTTGTCTGGTTGCCTTGGCCAGGGTGTTGGAGGGTTTCTTCGGCTGTATCTAATGCTCTATGCTTTGGGATTGTTGTAGCACACTGAGTCTTTGATGTGTTTGCACTGGCATGATATATTCTTGCTCTTTCCAGTGTTCACAAAGAACCTCTGTAGCCAAATGTCTGCCATCAGTGGGCCGCTTCTTCAGTGGCTGGAGGACAGACTAGAGCAGAACAACCAGCGAGTGCAGGAGCTGCAGCAGGAGAAAGAGCAGCTCCTGGAGGAACTAGCTGCTTTAGAGTGAAGGAGGAAATGCAAACCCTTCAAAAAAGAGAGACATGGAAAAAATTTGCAAGACCTACTTCTGGCTGAAGGGTGGCCCTACATTGCCTTACGGTGAAGATACTAGCTGTGCCTCTTCTCTTGCCCCATGCAGCAAAGAACACTTCTACAGGATAAGGGCTTTGTTTGCTCCACCTTGTTGGAAAGCAGTGGTATCTTTCCAGGTGCTGCAAGATGCAGTGCAATTCTAGCTCAGTGGTGGGGTTGGGCAGCACCTGAAGACACTTAAGTTCTGGAGGACACATACCTAGGCTTATTGCTTTATGTGTGTTCCAGTATGCTGGAACAGGATGACTAGAGTGAAAAAAGTATATCCCTGCACTTCTGTCTTATGCTGCCAACTTCTGCCTTCTTTTAGTAGCTTCAGTTGGCTATGGTCTTATCTAGTAATGTTCTGGTTTACTGGTTATCCACCCAGGCAGGTAAACCTGGGAAGAGACCTGGAAGAACATTGGTATAGGATCTGTGTTCAGCATACTTCAAACCAAATAAAGAATTCCAAAGCTAGAGCTGTTTGAAGTAAAAATGTAATGGATGCTGCAAAGTGCCAGTGGCTGCATTTTTTTTTTGACACACTTGTTTTCTTACTTCATCTAATGCTGTTGCAAGTCCAGCACTAAGGTTCTTTACAGAATGGACTGTTGAGTGGGAGGAGTGTCGTTGCTTCTCAGGGTGAAAAAGGCTAAGATGGTGAGAACTGGGAAGATATTCAAGCCTATCATTCATGCTGAGCTTAATTGCAGTCAATCTTATTTCATTAGTTTGAAGAAATAGAACAAGATGCCTGTTGTTGAACTAATTCTTAAAATGTTATTGTTGTTACATTTCAGAGTATGCCCCATCATGTAAATCATCTGCATTCTATTATGTGAAATCACAGCATTATAAAATCTTCTAGCTTGGAAAAGACCTTTGAGTGCAACCGTTAATCTAGCACTGCATGTCTGTTTCATATGAGTGAAGGAACCAAGAGCAGAGTTAAAACTTCTATATCAGCTTCTTGGTTCCAATCTGATTCCTTACTCAAGTAGACAAAAAGTCAAAGCAGTAGTCTTGAGCAGGAGTTGGTTTGGCCCTTAACTTCAGGGGACAGTAGACCACAGCTGTGTAACAGTCCTCCCTTTGCCATAAAAGTAAATACTATAAAAGCACAAGCTTTTCTTCTTCTTCTTTGCCATGCAATTAATTTCCAAACACAAACACTGTAACTTAGAGAATTCCATGAAAATGTTATCTTGTTACAAAATTACAATAGACCTTGAGTTTGGTTGGTTGGGCTTGCACTACTGCAGTGGAGGTTGTGACATTCTTGATAACTCATTGGGTTGACTGTTGCTTTGGGAGAATGAAAGTAACATAGCTGAGAAAAGAGACACCCTTTACAGTGAAGAGCCAGTATTGATTTGAAATGGTAAATTGCTGTCAGAACTGGAAGCCCCTTATCTAACTTGTTTTTGCAGACTTCACTTATCAGTCTTTCTGCACTGGTATTAGCAAAACCCCAAACAGTAGAACTTCATAGAAGTAAAATTCTCACTGCTTCCACCCCTTAAAATTGCTGTGAAAAGTATTTTCTTTGATTAGATTTTGAACTGTCAGTGGCCTTTTTCTGGTCTCTGTGTTATTGCTTTCTAGTTCAAGTGCACCTTACCTTTATCTTTGGGAGGGGTGGGAGGGGAAGTGTGCCTTACTGTCCCCAGCCTTGATGACAGCACCTTGGAGATCATGCAGAAGCCCTGGGCCTTATGGCTGCCCAGTGAAATCTCCCGGGGCATCCTGCCAAGCAAATCCTAGGTGAAGCCAAAACAAGCTCTCTTGCAGTCCAGGCCTGCAATTCTATTTTGTTTTGCTTTTCCCAGTATCCTAACCAGGGTCTCTGGATTGCTACCCCTCTCCCATTCCCATTTGAGGTTACAGACAGCCCCCAGTATGAAGCAGCTAGTTTGGTTTTGACCATGACCACCCCCTATCCCCTCCTCAAGCAACAATACTTGATGGGCTCACGTTCCCGTGCTGCCATATGTGGTCTGAGCTCTGAGAAAAAGCTGAGGTGTCCTGTGTTTGCTGTAGGATGTAGCCTGCAAGCAGGGCTGAGCTCTGAGCTCTGCTTGGAGCATAGTCAGAGCACAGCCAGAATAGTGATGTTTGAATTGTAAACTTACTGACAAAAGAATGTTAGTAATTACTCTGTGCTGATCCATAGCCTGACTCTCCAGACAGCAGAGCTGGACTGGTACTGTAGTTCTGGGACTGTATCAGGTGACCACAATATGTGTGTATTGAAATCTGTGAGTTGCCTTACAGTCCAGCAGATAGTTTATTGCACCTCTGGCCTCTTTGTGCTGAGCTGACTGACCAGTGCAGGACAGTTCCTAGGCTCATGCCTCGTAGGGCACCCTAAGCTTTAGACTTATGCATCACCCATACCTTGATCAATAAATGTTCCCTCACTGGAGAGTTTATCTATTCTATGTTTGGCTGCCAATTTCATCTGTCTCTCTTCAGTGGTGATCAGGCAGAACCCTGTTCTGCAAGGTGGGATGGAGACACAGCTTGACATCATGAAAAACAAGGGACAAGGAGCCACATACCATGAGGGAGCAGAGATTTTTCTTTCACAGGCAGAAAAAGTGGTAAAGTCCTTCCAGAGCTTGGCCAAGTGAAAACTGTATTTCAAAATCCCAGTAAGGAGCTCCAGTGGAAAAAAAAGATCTTGCAATACTCCAGGGGAA
>JANHGN010012996.1:27070-43394 GCA_024605025.1 Megaceryle maxima | reverse complement strand
TGAGTATTTTCAAGGAGTTTAATAAATCTTATTCCATCCGTCCTATCCGAGCACTTCAAGTTGATGGATGATCAGCAAACATCTGGGAAGAACCTCCCTTTTCACAGTCACCAGTGACTGGGAGAGAAAAACCAAGAGCCAATGTTAGTCCTACAGCAGACTTAGCCCAGGAGAGGGCCATAGACTGCTATCAGAAAAATGTTTGGATTACTTCTTTCTTCTTCTCATTTTCAGGTCTAACGACAGATGACTGACAAGTGACTCCAAAGGAATCACTTTCTCTGTCGGTTTGCTCACCTACATGTGGGGATGTGAGGTCGAACCTCGAGCCTTAGGCCGAGGTTTGTAGCATCTCTGTGAAACTCAACCTAAGGCACGGCTTGAGATGGCGGCTGTAACCCCCGAGTTCGTGGCTTCAACCCAGGGAAACGCAGCCACTCGGGCTGTGGGAAGGTTGCCTTCCCAGCCCTTGCTGAGAAGACCGCTCCAGATTCCAGCCACCCCTCCTGCCCAAAAAGGCGCCGTGGCAAAGGCCCTCGCCTCCTTCTACAGACCCCGCGGCCTGCAGGCCCGTGAAGCCGCTCCTTTGCGTTTCATCGCGCTCTCTGCATTTCCTTTTGCTTCCATCGCTCTCCTGTCCTGCCCCGTTCCTTCTCACCCCCAGCCCCTGGGCTAGGGCCTGGGCTGGGCAGTGTGGCGGGAAGAGACATGTTGTGGGTTAAGAGTTAACGAACTGGGGGGGGGGGGGCCTGCCCACTCCTGCTAGCATCCGTACCCGGATCAGCTCATTCTGAAGCTGCTGGACACGGTCCTTCAGTCTCCTCATCTCCGCTGTGCCAGCCACCAGCTTGCGTTTGACAGTGGCTGCAACAGCCCGTGCCACATCCTCGTCACCCGTCTGGGGAACGGTGTGGTCCCCCCCACTGTACCAGTGAGAGGGATACCCCAGTTTCCACCTCCCCCTTCCCCATCACGTACTGAGTCTGTCCAGCAGCTCCTCCCGGGTCATGACGTCCAGGTCCACGTCGGTGAGCAGAGCATGGCCCAGCTCCTCCTGTGAGGCCAGGCTGTGCCGCAGGTGCCCATTCTCCACCTCTAGGCTGGTGACATGCTGGCGCAGGGACAGCAGGTCCCCTGCCATCCGCTTCAGTGCCAGGCGGTAGCTGCTCGCCTCCTGCCAGCCCAGAGCAGAGCTGCTGGCACCCTGCTGCCAGCTGGGGCTTTCCCCAGCACCCAGAGCTCAGCTGAGGGGATTTGTCTTGAGGGTCAGACCCACCATGGAGGAGCTAAGAAACATCCAGTTTTCTCCCTTCTTTTGCAACCATTCATCCTTCTCTTCCCCATCCCTCCCTCCATAACCATTCTCCTCTCTATCCTTCTCCAACCATCCATCCTTCACTCCTGCCCATCCAAACCTTCTCTGCACCCACCCACCGCTCCCTCCATCCAACAGACCATCCCCTTCCCATTTCCCCATCTCTTCCTACCACCCTTTTGGGGGAAAAACAACTCTCCCAAGGACATGGGGCGGAGCAGTGTTGGAGCTGGGGGTCAACCTCAAGATCTGAGCCTTACAGGGTTTTCCAGGCCTTTAAAAGAAGGGAGGTTGTGAAGAATAACAGAATGATGACTGTTTTATGCAGATGAGCCTTGGTTTTTTTTAGCACCTGGGGAACACCTTGTTAGGTGATTCTGGGGGGAAATAATTCCCCAAGGGTTTGCATCTCCTCAGGATGACCCTTGTGAATCCCTCCCAGTTATGCTGGGCTGCAGAAAGGATACCAGTAGCAGGGACCTTGGCCAGAGGGAGCCGCGTGCCTCAGGCCCCCACTCCCAGCCTTGGAGCTGGCCTTGGCCAGCAGCCCGTGGAGGGGGCAGGGGGAGGGATGCTTCAGCACAGGGAGGGGGTGCAGCAGCATCATGCAGCCTTGGGGAAGAGGCAGGAAAAGGGGGGCAGGTGCAGCCAGAGGCTAAGCTACTTCCTCCTCATTTGCCCAAGAGCTGTTTCATCCAGCACTTGGTTCATGCCCGAGATAAAGTCCCCTCCAGGCAAACTCAAGGGCTGCCCTCCCCAGACCTTCACTCACCAGCAGTGTAGAGGTGACAGCAGCCTGGGTTTGGTCCCCACAGGAGTCAGGACTTGTCTTGGGGACACTGCTGTGGCCCCTGATGTCCCCACTGCAGCCAGCTCCTCGCATCTCCCCAGCACTCACAGGCTCCTGGTGGTCCCCAGTGATGTCCTGGGACCTGCAGAGCAGAGGGACACCCTTGGTCAGCTGCTCCTGCTGGGATGAAATACCAGCAAAGCCTTGTCCAGGGAACCCTCCATAGGAGACAGGAGTACGTTTGGGGTGCAGGGGAGCAAGGCAAGCACTGGTTAGAATGAGGATGTGGGAAGGGTGGGAGCCTGAGGTAGATGAGGAGGAAGAGAGTCAGCAATGGGGAAGGAAAAGCTGCTGGGGAAAACATGGGGAGAATGGAGGAAGGAGAAAACCACCCCAAGGAAGATGAGAAGAAGGAGCCAAGAGGGGCCTTCAAAAGCAGCATGGTCCCCATACCTCTGCTCCTTCAGTGGTGCTCCTGTCCCATGTGGGAATGGCTGCTTTCCAGGCAGGATACTGGCCACAGCATCAGCTGCTGGGAGGGACACATCATCTTGGTGAAGCTGTCAGGAGACATCAGAGCAGAGGGTGAGGATGAGCAGCAAGATCCCAGAGGGCTTCTTCAGCCCTTCCCCCACAGCTGGGAGCAAAACACCTTTGCCATCATTGCTCTGGGGTCAGGATCCAAACCTGCCCCCAAAAATCTCTGGCATTTCTGGCTGTGATGCTTTAGAGCCCCTTTTGGGGCTCAGATGCAACATGATGTGTCCACAGGGCTGGAAGACCTTCTACTGAGGATGGGGTTTAAGCATCATCAGGGCTGGACCCCTGGTGGGAAATTTTGCTACGATCAAAAGCAAACCCAGCTGGATGCTGTCTCTGTAACGGGGACCTCTGGGTCCTCAGCTCCCACTGGTGACACCCCCAGCCCCACCCACTGCCCCCAGCACTCACAGTGGAGGAGAAGGGTCTGTAATACAGCATCACCCCCACTCTTGGGGTGTCCCCGTCCCTCTAGCACCCCTCTCCCAGCAGCCAGCCCTGCCCGTGGTGGGTTGCCAGGCTCCACCTGCCCCAAACAAACTTCACAGTGTCTCCGTCACCCCCAGCCAAACACCTTATCCCCATGTCACCACCCGAGATGCCAGTTGGTGGACTTACAGTGATGCTGGGGGGTTGTAGCATGAGGAAAAGCTGAGGTTTTTTCTGCTGGCAAAGGGATTTAGGTGGCACAGGGGCTCCTGGCAGCCTGGCATGTCAGTGGCTGTTGCTACAACACAACCCTTCTCTTAGCAACTCCTCCCTGCAGCAGCTCAGCACCTAAAACCACCCTCCCACACCCAGATGGGTGCATTCTGAGTGCAGGCAGCTGCTTCTGCTCTTCCTTGCCCACAGCTCTTCCCCTTTAACATCCCTTTGACCACTGCACATACCATTGCCACTTCCAAAGCTAGCACTGCCCATCTCCCTTTGAGCCCCCAGCTCCTTGCTGCTGCCAGCCCTCCCTCCCTAGCCCAGTTTTGGCTGCTGTTGCCTTATCTCAGACCCAAGGAGGTGACTGGGTGGCTGACAGTGGCTGGTCCCAGTGCAGCTGGGTGGCTCTGGTGATACCAGCCCCTCATTTCTGTGCCCTGGATGTGGGTATGGAAATGCTCCTCCCTCCCAGCATGCTTCTCTGATACTACCAGCACTCAATTAACTTCTTGAAGATATGCTGGGCAGCATCGGGCTTCAACTCCTGTTCCCAAGCAGAGACTAATTCACTGGCCAAACCCTGCTTGCATCCCCAGATTGGATTTAGAGAGTTTTAAGGCAGGGGATGCTCTGCCAAAACTGGTCCCCCAGCCCTGTCCTCCTTTTAGGGCACCCACAGAGGCTCTCATGCCTCCCACCCATGGTGACATCCCACACCCACCTCTCCTTTGGTGTTGGTTAAGGAACAAAGAGGCTGGTGTAAGTCAATGGAGCCCCTTGCTCCCTCATCCTGTGCCATCAATTTTTCATCAAAGAGCCAGCGGGAAGTGTGCAATTATCTGCTCCATCAATAATGCACAGGACCATGCTTGGCTGGTCCGCACTGGGCAGCTGCTTTCCCTGCCTGCTGCTGAGTTCAACTGCAGCTTTTCCAGGCTCAGACAACCCCCACAGAGGCTGGAAAACCATCCCCAGGCCTTAGTCCCAGCCCAGCACTGCTCAGACATCCACCACCTGTATTTCTGCCCGAGGCAGGCAGCATTGCCCCACTGCTGCCTCCAGGGACGAGGGCAGAGTTAAAGGTATTTGAAGAACTTTTCCCTCCTCCACCTCCTATCTCAAATCCACCCAGAGATAACTGCGTCTCTTCTTCCCGCAGGGGTCTGGGATGAAAGGCTGGGAATCCACGTCTGAAATGATGGAAGCTTTGAAACTCCCAGCACTCGCTATTTACTTTTTAACATTTTTTTTTCCTTTTCCCCCATCACTCCCAAGCCTCTGAAGCCTCCCCTGCTTTTAGAGCCTTTTATCCACCCTGAACGAGCTTCCCCCCTCCTTCTCATATTTGCTTAGGCCAAGGGTTTTTTTTCTTTTTGTATTTACTTAACAAATTGCTCCCAGACGCTTTGATGCATCCGATTAGCTGGAATCAATTCATCTCTAGACAGAGCATCACGAAGCAAAGTGAGGCAGGGAAGTGGGGGCTTGCAATAAACTTCCCCGGCAAGCAGGAGGGTCTGAAAGTGGCCAAAAATAGGGTGTGCCAGAGGATTCTGCATCCGCAAGGCACAACCTGACCCCATCCCTGGCTGGGGAAGAGACAGCAAAGCACCCCTGCGAAAGGCTGAGGATGGGCCAACCTGTTTCACTGGTGAGCACGGTGGCATTTGAGCCCCTGGCAGTGCACCAGCCTCTTCTGCAACCCAATCTCCCTTCAGCTCAACAAATAACACGTCCCTGGGTGAGTGTTAAGCCCAATTCCTTAATTGTTCTGAAGATGGGATAAGCTCAGATTTACATATCTGAGAAAAAAAAAAAATCGCTGTTGGCAGCTTAGGAAGATCAGAGGAAAAAAAAAAAATCCCATTTTTCCCCTCTTTTCTCCAACAAACCCCAACCCCCGGGGGATTTACAGGTTCTCCAGGGGAGATACAGTGATTTTTAGCTCCGCACACCTTGTCAGGATGCAGCAGCCGTCGAAAAGCGACAAATAAACGGTGTTTTATCTGATTAAACCAAGAATGAACTCCCTTTCAGTGCAGCGGGGCTGGGAGGGGGGCTGTCCTGGGAGTGCACGGGGTGGGGGGTGTATATTAGCCAAAGCATTACAATTCAATTTAAGAGTTAATTGGATTGCATCGGAAAGTGCTTAATGTGAGACGAGTTTGATTTAATAGAGACACCACATCTTCTGTTGCCTTCCTAAGCAGAAAGATGATTTTAGGGCAGGCGATTACCATCTCTGCCGGCTCCAGGCCCAGCTGCTGGCTGCTGATATCGTGTCTACAAGGAAATAAAAGCCTCTGGATTACAACTGGGCAACTCAGGGAGGCAAGATGCTCGGTGTAGAGATGACTGCTCCTTGGGCTCCCACCCACCCGCCTGCTTCTTCAAGATAAGGCTCAAGAAAGCAGTCGTACCACCAGCAGGGACTGTGATTCCTCTGCGAGTCGCTGCTGGGTTATTTTGTTCAAAGAACGAGGAGGGGAAAAAAAAAAAAAAAGAAAAAAAAAGGAGAAAGAAAAAGAAAATTGCCGACTAGGATAGAGGTGGGATGACTTTGGAGAGCAAACTCTGGATGAGTCAGCTCCTGGCTCCTGAAAAACAATTTTCCCCTCCATCCCACTGCATGGGGCTGCTTTTGGGAGGGGTGGGAACAGCTGGAGTGATGTCCCCAAGTGCTGATCATAGTAACCAGGTGGAAAGTGGGGAAGGGGAGGTCAGCAGAGCCTCCCAGGATGGGTCTCTCCTCCCAGCATGGGTGGACCATCCCGCAGTGCTGCTGCTCAGCTGTGACTACAAACTGGGGCTAGACCTAAAAATATCCCCTCCTAAGATCAAAAAATGAGGGAAATAGGTTACAACTGTCTCTACTGTGTCTTTGTGGGTTTTCTCCCTCCTAGGAAAACAGCCTCATCTGTATTTTAAGACAAAGATGCTTCCAGCAGCTGGGGATGTGAAGAAGTGGAGAAAAAGAAGAGGGATAAACCCCAAGCATACGGATCACCCCCACTGACGGGCGCTGCTGTGACTCACCCTTGGCCTGCCAGGCACTTTATTGCCGGCACCGTCACCATCCATTTTCCCCTTCGCTTCAGTATTGATACCATTTGCTGATAAAACACCCCTTGCTTTTCAGCAGCAAGCATAAATCCATCAACACTCCCAACCACTACCCTGAGTACTCACTGCCTGGAGCATCAACCCCTTGGCCACCAGGCCCCACCCTTCATTAATTAGTACCAGAAAAGGCTGAGAAGTCATTAAATATGGACGGGTGAGCCCTTCTGTGCTGTGTTCACCAAGGGTTTAGTAGTGCTGCTGGGACTGGGTTGGAGCAGGACACTCAAGGGTGTGCACATGCCAGCATCTGCACTCACAAATGCACCAGAAATGCTATTTTGGAGACAATTTTCTCTTTTTTTCCCCTGCTCTGCTCTACTGCTGGGGTCCATAAACTAAATACACCCCCCCCAGCAACCCAGACCCAAGCAGGAGAAGCACATGTAAAACCCACTGAGCCCTGAGCCCATGTTATTTTCTGACCCTGCTTGGAGACTGGATAACAAAAAACCCACAACCTTGCCTAATGTAGCTGAGGCACTCCGACCATTTTCAACCCCACTCCACTTGCAGCCTCCCCCAGCCCTCTGTGGTTTGGTCCCTGCCATGCCAACACCTTCTGCTGCTTTACAAAAGGCATGTCCCTCTGTCCCCCTCCTCTCCATCCCACCTCACCCCATCTTGGCCCTAGGGAAACAGCATTTCCAGCTGCTTTTACTCTCCCCCAGCACAGCAAGGCTGGAAGCAGGGATGGGGATATTGCAGCTGGATTTGGGGTGGCCTTCTGCCATACACTAAATCGCATCAAGAGCCTCTCGTGACTGCAGGTCACCCCATCTATGCCCCAGTGTCACACAATGAGGACACTGGGGAGCTCACCTGGGGAACATCTTCATGCACCAGGTTCATCATCACCAGGGCCAAAAGCTAATTAAATAAAAAGGGGAAGCAAATTGCTGAGTCCATCTCCTTGAGAAGTGAGATGAATATCACCTGAGGTCACATTAGGTGATTTACAGACCTCATTTATTAATCGGCTTAATCCTGCATAATGGGCATACGGAGGAAACCCACCCAGCCCGACGTGGCGAGTGTCCTGCCTGTGGCTGCTCAGGCACTCGTGGGTGTCCAAGACTAACTGACCCTCACCGGGGGCCAGGACAGAGCTGAGCAACCTTATCTCAACCTTCCAACTGCTCCTGCCTGCATCCCGGCATCTCCCAGCCCCGGGTAGAGAAGCAGCTCCCAGGGAGAGGCGAGCAGCTCCCTGGCCGGGCCCGCAGCGCCGGACAGGGCTCGGCAACCGGCGGGGCTGACGCTAGATGGGGCTGGAGCCGCGCACCGGGCCGGCGACGGGAGGAGCGGGGCCGCAGCGACCGGGCGGCACCTTCTCCCTTGCACCAACCTCGGGCGTGCAGCATCTGCACCCCTTGGAGCATCTGCGGCCTTTGGAGCATCCCTTTGGAGCATATTCATCCCTTGCAGTACCTTCCCTCCATCCACTATCCTTTTCCCTTGCAGCATCCTCATCCATTGCATCTCCCTCACCCCTCGCAGCACCCAACCCCCTCACAGCACCTTCTATCCCCCTCTCCCCTTGCCAGTGAGCCACCTTTGCAGGGACCAGCCCCGAGGAGCTGCTGGGCCACGCACCATGCTAGGTGTCCCCTCCCAGCTTGCCAAGACAGAAGACTCTATTCAGCAGTTACAGGAGCCCCTGCTTTCCTCAGAAGTCACCCAGCAGGTGGAAATGGGTCCAGCAAAGGGGTTCCAATGCTGTTGCCAAGCATGAAAACCTGCCCTCACCACTGCTACCTGTTCTACCATGGCACAGTGTGGTTTTGGGGGACAACCTGCACATCTGGGCTTTCACATGATGGAGCTGATGGGACGTGAACAAAATGCCAGCAAGGAGAAATAAAATGACATTTACTTCTTCCAGCCCCACAAGAGGCCTTTTGTAAAACCCGTGGCATTGACAGATCATGGAAATACAGGCAGTGGGAGCAGGGAAAGAAAAGCTTCAAGAAGCAGCAAATGTTTGAACAGGCTGGAGAAAACGCCCCCCTAATCGTTAAGTGCTGCTTGTAAATTATTCATCGACTGGTAAGAGAGGCACAAATCTATTCAGCGAGAGGGCAGAAGGGTAGGAAAACACGGTTAGGCTGAGCCCAGCATAAACCTCAGCTTAAGATCAGAAAGCTCATCCAGCAGAAATCAGTCTCAGACCTTGGTAAGCCCGAGAAGGGTGGAGAGACGTTTCAAATGTCCCAGCCCAAACCTGCACAGAGGCTTTTCTGCCTCTGCGGAACCAGAGCCAAGGGTTGACCTCATCTCCGATAGTATTCCTCATCACTTTGTTCCCCCCCCCCCATTTTTTAATGAAGGCATTAACAAGCAGATCTGGAGCAGGACCTTCAAAGCCGCAGGGTAGGGTTTGGGATCAGGGTTTGATCAGCCAAAGCAGAGTGGAAAGAAGTGACAGGGCTGTGATCAGCCAAGTGCTCTTGCCCAAGACCCGCCCCCCCCAGATCCAGCTGCCGGTGGGGGGCTGTCATGTCCCAGCTCCCTCCTGCACGCACGCTCCATTAGTAGGGTGTCAGCCCCGATTCCCGGGGCTGTCAGGAGATGGGCTTCCCAGGGCTTTCCAAGCAAATCCCCTGCACTGCGATGCAGGCGGAGTGAAAAGAATTTGTGCTTTAGGGGGAATAAAAAAGCAAAAGAAAGAAAATGATTGTCAAAGGTTGGGGAATAAAATAAGAATCCTACCTGCAATGCTTTCTAACATTGCAAGCCAGAAAAAAGGAAGATGCTTAGGCAGAGCAAGGGTGCCCAGGGCTTGTGCAAATCCTTTCTGGGCTCCTATTGCCCTGCTCAGGCTTTCAAACTGGATGCTGGAAGCAGCCGGGAACCCATTTCCCACCCTCCCTCGCTTTATCACCACAAGGATGCTCTCGTGAGGATCCAGTGAGATGGATTTGAGGCTACTCAAGGCATCGTCACAAGCAAAGAGTGAAACCGGTGGTGAAAACACATCACACAGACCATGTAGTGATGCCAGGGCTGGATCCTGTGCAGGTCTGGAGGGTGTTTGGGCTTTTCTGGAGCCCTGGGGCAATCTGATCCATCCAATTTGGACCTCATCACATTTAAGCTGCACTGTGGTACCCGCCTCCGCACGCCCCATTACTAGTTTCCATTAGGCTGGGCATAAAGCAGCTGCCGAGGCCAAGGAAAAGGAAGCAATAAAGCTCAGTGGATTGGAGGAATTAAAACAGCTGGAGGAAAAAAAAAATCGCTTTTCTCTATTTTTTTATGGTTGTTATTTTATTGCTAATTTTCTTCCTGCTTTGCAGCCTGAATCGCAGCGAGAGGAACTGGGTTGAAGGTGGAGTTTGGGTAGCACAGCCCCCCCTTCCCTCGTAGCTATTTAATAAGCAGAATTGAGGTTTAACGACCTGTTATTTTTAAAGCCAGATGGCTGAAAGTACAGGAAGATATTAGGACCACGAGGGCTGGGTTTGAATTCATCCAAGGGCTCCATTTAGCAGTACAAAGGGCTGGAGGAGGAGAACAGCTGCCTTTTTTTTTTCTCTCTCCTGGAGCCGAAAGGTATGAGCTGGAGGTGCCTGAGTTTTCCCATACAATACAGTGGTAATAGGAGAGAATTTACTAAATGGATTTGGGATTGAGCCTCCAGTAAGGTGCTGGGACACTGTCCCCTCTCCAGCTCCTGTGCCACCCTGAAATAGACAGCACCCAGGGATGAGGCCACTGAAGGAAATGCTCCTTCATGGTCACACCACCAGAAGTTATCAGTACAACCAGGCTATGGCTAAAACCTGCTGCTCCCAACAACACATACATTGGACAAGAGGTTAAAATTTGGGATTTTTGCTGGTTTTTAACTGTTTTGAGGCAGGCCACATGCCATCATGGAGGCTGGCAGTGTTATGCTGTGTGCAGGGTGCTGGCATGGTGTTGCTGGCTGCTCCCCTGGCTTCTTACCTGGCAATAAAATGGGTGCCCAGGGGCTGTCCCCAGCTTTTCACCCCTCTCAAGCACGCTGGGGTCCAGGCTGGGGAGGGCATCACTGTTGGATGGGGTCAGGAACACTGATGGTCTCTGTGGAGGGAGAGGCAATGGGCTGGAGAATGGATGACAGGGACAATGAGAAGCCACCCTGCTGCATGTCCCCTGTGCCACCCACCACATCCCAAATAAACCATGGTAAAGAGCTGTGGATTGACCACTCTCAGCTCTTCTTTCCAAGGGGAGCTCTGGGGTGAACTAGTGCTGGACCACCAAGGCAAGGAGGAGGAAGGAGGCAGTTCTTTGCACTGAAACCCGTGTTGGTGGAAATAGCAGGTTTGTTCCCAGCTCAGCCCATCCCAGGCAGACAGGAGGTGGGTATCCAGGGACACTAAAAGCCACTTTGTCACCCAGCACAGCTCCCAGCTTTGGTGCCTTCTGGATAATGCCCCTCCGGCACATCAGCAGCCGCTGCCAGACCCCTGCCAGACGCTGCCGGTAGCCGTAATGTGATTTTCCTGGCCCTCATTTCCCGCACCGGGCTCTGCGAGCCCCGCTCTCCTCCGCCAGCCTGGCTTTTATAGACTCCCCCCTAATCCAGTTAGAGGGAGAAGTCGGATCTAATGGTATAAACGATGGAGTCCACGTGCTTCTTGCCGCTGCCTGTGCCGGCAAGGTCACAGAGAGGGACTCTCACCCCATTCTGGCCATCCCGGCTCCCAGTATCAGGGCAGGTTTGCGTGCTGGGGATCTTCCCTGACACTGGGACCCTTGCATTCAAGGCACAGCACCCCAGCACGCAGCTATTTCACCACTGAGTGTGACACAGTAAATCCTGGGCTCTCCCTTGCCTCCCCACCTCACAGATGCTCTCTTTGCTTTGCTGGATGAGCAATCATACTGGGAACCCACTTCAAATTGGCTGTAGCCATGGGCACTGACAAAATGGCCCTCGTTGGCTATAGCTCCGTGCCTGCGCCCAGCCTCGCCTCGTTAGTGTGGCTAACGAGGGCAGCAAGCAGGAGGAGGTGTCCAGAGGCGTTCCTGTGCCCTTCCTCCCCACCGCCTCATTAACACCATCATCATCATCATCCCCTGTGCCGCCGCATTTCATTATGCAGCCAGTTCCCCCGACCTCAAGCTCCTCCAGCATCAAAGTGGGGGTGAAGATACCCCCTGCCCGGCCACTCTTCCTCTTCCTCGGGGAATAACATCATGCAAAATGCAACAGTTTAGGCTCAGCCTGCAATTACAGAGGCCGGTTTACAGCTGCTACCCACTGTGCCGGAGCGATGGCCAGCCCGGCCCCACCGCCGTTGCCCATTGGAGAGCCGCTTGCCGGAGCAGCGCACGCTCTTAATTCAATTAGCACTGCCCTGAACGATCCCCTGGGATGGGCGGACGGAAAGCAACAAATTCTCCTTAACAAAGACATTCCCTGCTTTTTTTTTTATTTTTTTTTTTTTTTTTTAATGGCTCCTCACTGGCTTGGCTTTCCCCGGCTACCAATGCTCTTGGCCGGCAGCAACGATGTAATGCATCTTGTAACCTGATGTGCAATAGGGGGAATGGGTGATGTGTTTGGTTGACAGGTGTCAATCAAGTGCTGGCAAGCAGGAGCTCAGCTGCCAGGAGTTTGACTGTGCCGAAAGCCCTCAGGGGGCTTGCCGGCTCATCCGGAGATGTTCAGCAGGGAAGGGTGATGCTTCCCCAAAACCAATCTTTTCTTGCATTCCCTGCAGTGTGGTTTGGGGTTAAAAATCTGAGTTTTGGCACTCACAGAGCACTAACAGAGCCAGACAGGCTAAAGAAGGGGAAACACATGGCGATTCCCCACTCCCCATTCAATTGTAAACCCATTCTTTTTTTGCCAGCCCAAAAGGGGTTTGATGGCCAGGCTGGCACAGTGACAATTTACACCCCAGCGTGGTGACAATTTACACCCCGGTGCTGTGACAATTTACTCAGGCGCCGATCTGCTCCTGGTTATAAATGGCAGCAATTACATAAATTAAGGCTGTTTAAGCAATGCTATAGCCAGCCTGTTGAGTGATTTTGGGTTTTTTTCCTTGCCTGGAAAAAAACCAGCACTAGATATTCCCTTTTTTTGTCAGAGGCTGTCACCATGTCCCCAGACCCCATCCTGGGAGACATGATCAAGGGTGGCAAAGCGGGTGGCAGAGGTTTGAGGTGATCCTGAAGGTCCCAAGGGCTGAGTTAATGGGCTGAGCAAGGGTCATGCCAAAATGAAATGTAAAACAGGGCTAGTTAATAATCAGGGGCAAGGAATAAAACCCTTAGGAATAAAGATGCCTCCAGTAGGTATTTTCCAGGATGAGGGCTCAGCATCCTCTGGAGACATCAGGGACAACATCCTGCTGATGGATTTTGATTTACCACTGGTTACTGCATGATCAAACCCATCTTTCCTGGGCAAGACACTGAATTTGGGGTGGAAAAGGAAGAATGAAGGGAATACAGGAGCCCTGCCTTGAGCGACAAGATGGTACTGAGGTGGGTGAAGTCAGCTGCAGGTTTTCCCCTGCAACAGTTTTTCTAGGGACAGCTGTTAATTCGCTAAAATGCCAGCGTTTTGCTGAAGTCTTTGATTTCTTTGTCTCCCTGAGCTGATCAAAGTCTTTTGTTCTCCTTTGGGCTCCAAAGAGAGAGCACAAGGGGGATGAAGGCAGGAGGGAAATGGCCTGGGTAGGGGCAAACCCAGGTGTCTCACTGGCCTTTACTTGGGGGACTGCAACCCCATGCTGCCCTTCGCTGGGATAAGATGTCTCCTGTTTTCTCATTGCTGGTGTCAGGTCTTTTAATAAAGCAGCTGCTCTAAACCCTTTCCCTGTGGCTATTACAAGCATAACAGGGTTTTGAGATTTTGCAGAAATACCAAGGGATGAGTCTTTATTATGGGGAACCCCTTATCCCTAGAAAACCCTGGTGCTGAGCACTCTATCCCAGGACAGAGGGTCGGTGTGAGCACCTGAAGCCGAGCTCAGGAGCATCCAGACTCCTGGTAGGAGTGGGTGAAATCTCTGCAGAGGCCACAGAGCATCTGAGATTTACGCCCGACTCCAAGTGTGCTGGGGAGTACAGATGGCCCAGGGTTTATTTAGCTGATGTTTGTTATAAAAAGCCCAGCCAATGTAGGCTATGCGTTTTCATCTCTCTACATTAAAACAAAGTAAAAGTAAGAGAAGAAATGAGATAGGCTCGGGGATTCTGAGTGAGGAGAGCTACAGGGTGAGGGAGCACAGGGCAGGAAGGGCAGGGATGCTGGGGCTCCTTGCACCCCAAGGACAACTCTGGTACAAAGTTTGCCCCAATGCCTTGCTGGGTCTGTTCAGGTCCTGTATTTGCCTCTTGGCTCCCATTTGGCCCCTTCTTGCTGCACTGAAGCTGAGCTCAGGACTAATGCATGAGCTGAGGACTTGGAAATCCAGCCTTCAAGCACCCCTTGAAGGCTGGGGTTGTCTGAAGGAGTTGAGGAGAGGCTCTGCAACCGCAGTGACATCTTCCCTGCCTACCAGGCTGTGATTTCTGAGTGCTGGGGATCACAGACAGCTGGGCTGGGGCATCTTCCTCAGAAAATCATGACCTCCAGGCAAGAAACAAGGGCCTTGACAGAGCCAGGAGGAGCCAAACCTGCTCACCCTGCTCAGTAGCAGCTCTCTCATTGATTTGCATCAGTCCAGTTCCGTCCGCTTGAGCTGCTGCTGGATGAATTAACCAGACATGGAGCCCAAGGCTGGCTCTGGCTCTCCTGTTTTTTGTTTCCACTAGCAGTTCTTCAATATATTAAGGAAGGTAGGGCTGGAGAGGGGAAATGGGAGAGGATGGGGAAGAGGAGGAAAAAAAAAAAATTACAGCTCCCAGATCAAAACAATAATCAGCTAAATGAATTCCGCAGCATTTTCCCGCATGACTGCGAGTGATAATTTAGTGCAGCAGCCAGCTGGAAGCAAAAGGATTAATTCTGCACTTAGTGACACCCATGTGAATAATTCATCACACGCATACCCCTTTTCACTGACCCCCCTGGGCAATCACTCCAAAGACACCCACCAGCCATCCTCAGGGACCAGGGGGGATGCAGTCACTTGTGCAGGATCCAGACCCATCCCAAAATCACTTTATGGAGAGGATTTGGAGTTTGCAGATGGGAGCAGAGGGTGGTGGTTGTAGTAATTAGATCGATCAGGCTCACGGCCACAACCTAACCTGCCTGAGGGCTGGTCCTGGAACCAAGGGCTAGCGGGTTTCCCTCCCTCTCAGGGAAAGCAGCCAAATTCCATCCCTGCCATGATATCCCCAGGGACTTCAAATGCTGAAGGATGAAGACAGCTGGACATTTGTCACCATGGTTAACCAGCCTGGCCCTTCTCCACCCAGAGATGGTGAACAGCCTTTCCCTTATACCCTGCCTGTGGCCTGCCTGCCCTCCTGCCTCCAGACAGGATTTCCTGGGAATACAACCACATGTCAAGAGCCTTGGGAAGGCAATGGATGCATGAGGGTAAGAACGATGCTGCCTTTCCAGCTGCTCAACAGCACGATCCAGAGCCCTGAGGGATAAAACCCTGGTCCAACCCAGCTGATCCCCACCTGAGAGGTTTGGAGAGGGGATGGCAGAGAAAAAGAGCCACCTCCTGCCTTGTCCCCATCCTCATCCCTCCTTGTCTCAGGGTTCACCATTCCCAGCATCTCACCTTGGATCGAAGGAGCTTCAGGCAGAGCCTCACGCTTGGGATGGCCCCAGATGTGGTTTTGAGGTCCATGCCCTGGGGAGGCAGAGGAAGGGTCACAGCCCACACTTGCCCTCTGGGCTTCAATCAGGGTGGCTTTGGCATCACCCATATGCCATCCAAGGGACCAGGGCTGCAGTTCAGAGCAGGGATCCTGGCCTCCCACCACATCAGCAGCTATAGGTCCCATCACCTATAGATCCTGTGACTGTGCCACCCTGACCAGCATCACCCCGCAGTCCCTGACTCACCTGCACAGCAAGGCTGTCCACACGCATCCCACCGCTCTGTGCCACCAGCTCCCGGAAAACACGGCTGGTGAGGGGCAGCACCGAGTATCCCACAGGAACAAGGGTATCGGGAGCATCCCATACTGGGGAAAGGGTGAGAGCAGCTGTCTGAGGGCACAGCAGCCCACAGCCTGCCCCTGGCCAAACTCAGGGATGTGTGAGAACACCCTTGGTGGGGTCCCCAGACTCACTGGCTTTGTACGGATGATATTCGATGGCCAGGGCAGTGTCCTCGGAGAAGATGGTGGCTACATCTCGTCCTTGGAAGAGAAAGGAGGTGTCCCATTTTGGCTGCTCTGGGGGCCCAGCTGGTGGGGACATCTTAGGAGACAAAAGGAAAATTATCCTTCAGATACGTTCTCTCTCTATAGATAAATAAGCAGAGAGATAGGAGGGAGAGGAGACATGGGGGTAAAGAAAAGCACAACTTGGGCAGCTGCATCCGACCCCTGGCTAAAAAGCAACCCTGAAACCCAGTTGCTTGCACTGGTCTTCCAGCTTGGCTTCTTCTTTCCAGCATCTTCCCCATGCAGAGCCAGAGGAGGAAACCTGCACATGGATCAACTACCCCATGCTTAAAGTCATGATGGAAAGAGCCTGGAGGATAAGCTGTGCTGACTTCAGGCTAAGCCTTTGGATAACTGTTGGGAAACCTGGACCTTGCACTTGGGAAAGGGTTTTGTGGTGACATACAAACCTCAAAAGCCTCTTGGGGTCCGTATGTCGCCAGAAAACCCTTTCCCAAGTGCAAGAGCTGGGTCACCTGATAGATATTGAACAGCGGGCAACATGTTCATCCCCAGAGCCACAAGCTGTCGTTGGAAATGGCATCAGTCCACCCCCACTAGCAGCTGCTCCCCTTCGCCTTCAGCGAGCCCCACCAGCTCTCCAA
>JANHGN010012996.1:0-26970 GCA_024605025.1 Megaceryle maxima | reverse complement strand
TCGTTGGAAATGGCATCAGTCCACCCCCACTAGCAGCTGCTCCCCTTCGCCTTCAGCGAGCCCCACCAGCTCTCCAAAGGTCAGCCTTTACCCCAGCGCCAAGAAATTATTGACAGCAGCTCCTTTTTAATGCTGTTACTCCATCCCCTTGGCCAGCATCTCCCAGCAGGGATGAGATGCCGATCAGCTTTTCTGCATCAGCACATTTCAGCTGCATCGTGATGGGTGGGAAGAAGAGTAGGGGGGTTGGGGGGTGTCTCCCTCTGCTCACGTTTGGGGATGTTAATGGGCATTACACACCTCGGAGACCCGCAGCAGTGCATTACCCAGATCTGGGGGCTGGTAGCAAGGTGGAGCGTGAGGCTGGGATGTTTCAGAGCCCCAAAACACCTCCATGATGGGCTGCATCTGGCAGCACTGGTGGTGCTGGCTCAGCACCAGTCTGGTTTTCTCAGAGGGGAATTTGTCAGGGCGTCCTTGGCATCAACTGGGATTTTTAACTGGGATGCAGCACTCTTTGATTGCGGAGACCCCAGTCTCTGCCTGTAAATTCTCAGGGACTAGGGCAGCTCCCAGCATCTGGATCAGGCTCAGCACCCTTCATCTGCTCCTGTCCTTTCCCAGCTTGCATCACAGCCCACGGGGCTGTTTCATCATCTTCAGAAAGCCCAGTTTTGGGGGGAAATTTCCTAAAAACCACTGAGTGCTGCCTCTGGTTACTTTTTCTGGCATCAACCTGTACAAGATGCTGTGGGATGGTGCTGATTTAGACTCAGCAGGGAAGGGCAAAATCAAATGCAGGAGCATATTGTTAATTTGACCCCAATTGCTGGAGGTCCTGAGCCCACATGGTTCCTCTCATTGGGACAGGAATGGATGGAAGATGACATTCCCAATTCCCCCGATTTGAGGGGCTGGGGGGACAGACAGGAATGTTTGCCAGGGCCAGTCTGACTCCCACTGGCTCAGTGGGACAGATGGATGCTCTGCGCCGGGGCATCAGAGCTGATGCACTGATTTGGGCAGACATCTTGGCACAACAACCACCTCTGCCAAGGGCCACCTGGAGAAACACAAGAAAAGAGGTGGAAGGGGGAGGAAGAGGGAGACACCTTCATCCTCTTTGACTACCCCAATTCATCTCTCAAAGGCTGTTTCAAAGGTGACATCATTAGTAGGAGCAGAGGTAGAGGTGGCCAAGGCCACAGAATCTCTCCTGCCTTCCCAAGGGGTAGGTCCATCTCCCGGGCTGCCTGTCTGGAAGGCGCAGACCCAAAAAGAGAGCAAGAATCTCCAGATAAGTGGGTTAAGTCGGTTGATCCCCAAAGAAGATCAGAAGGTGGTTTATCTTAAAGCAGAACAGTATCACAAAGGCTTGAGCTTGATGCTGGGAGGACGGATGATTTTTGTAGGAGGTACAGACTGGTGTCCATCCACCTCATTCATGGATTTGCTATTGCCACTGGCATGTTCAAACCCATCCCTTTGGGTGAGAAAGGGGCTGTTGACCCAGGGAAAGCATACAGCATTCTTGCAGGCAGCTCTGTGCAGGTCTCAGCTAGCTTCTGGCCAGGAAGACCAGGTTTCCAGGAGCCCTGACCAGGCAGGGAAGGGTTAACCACCAGAAAAACAAAACCCAAGGAAGTAAGAGGGGTGCCTTGCTGAAGGTGAACCCAAGCGATGTTGTCTGCAGACACTGATGGAAACCAACAGGAGAGAGGACAGGCTGGGCTGGCAGAATTATCAAATCTGATTAGCTCGCCCAGGAGCTCGCTTGGGGATGCCATTAACCTCTGGAACTGGAGCAGCAGTGCTCCCTCCTCTTCCGCCTCCTCCTCCCAGGCATTAGGAATTCATCCTTCCCAGGACAGAACCACACTCTACAGGTGGGGAAACTGAGGCAGGAGATGGGGCGGAGTGGGGTTGAGAGCAGATGAGGATTTCACAGCTCCCCAGGGCAACCTGTCTGTGCGTCCCTGGGGAGAGCATCCTGAGCGACGTGCAGAGACAGACAGAGCCGTGTGGGCGCGGTGGGGAGAAGGAGGAGGAGGAGGAGGTGGCAGCAGCACGCATGCAGGCCAGATGGCCAGGTTTTAATCACTCGTCCTCCCGCATTGGGCTCCCACAGCTCTGCGTTGGCATTGCCTCCTGCGCTGGGGCTCTGGGCTTGGCTTGGGCTCGCCCAGCGCCTGGCTACTGCAGCTTCCCAGGGCTTTGTGTGTGTATTTATCCCTATAAATCCAAAGGAAACATGCATTTTGTCTGCATTTAGAGGAGAGAAATATCCCTGCTCTGGCTGGGAAACTGCATCCTGAAGCAAGGAGATGGGAGGAGAGAGTGGAGATAACACAGGGGCAAGCACACAGGGATTTCTGTCCTAATATTTGCTCCAGAGCCAGCCTGAGCAGCCTGTACCCTGAATGCCATAGTGGCACTGGGGGTGCTGGTCCAAAAGTGTGTGCAGACCCAAAGCAGAGGGTCCCCAGTGCTCCCCCCACCTCTCACTTGCAAAGAACAACCCA
The DNA here is from genome assembly GCA_024605025.1 of Megaceryle maxima. Taxonomy (NCBI): domain Eukaryota; kingdom Metazoa; phylum Chordata; class Aves; order Coraciiformes; family Cerylidae; genus Megaceryle; species Megaceryle maxima. The sequence goes on along the minus strand of JANHGN010012996.1, from coordinate 24,448 downwards.
AGGAGGTGGGGGGGGACGACAATAAACCAACAATTATTGTAATGAATGAAACACACTAGCGATTTTTATGGTAATTCACCACCTTGTGAGTGACTTGGCATTTGGCCGGCCTCCTCTAAGGAATGTTTTATTTATGGGCTCCCCAAACATGTTGATCCAGGGTGTTTTGCTCTGAGACGATCAAAATTCAATGCATGTGGAGGGGGAGAAGGACTGAGAGGGAGAAACATGTGCTCTGCCAGTGTTTGAGACCAGCTGGATCCCTCTTCTCAGGGTGGCTGGACATCTGACCTCACCATGCTTTCGGCTGACACTTTTCAGAGGTGGAGGGATGGAGCAGCTTTGGTTTTGAGGGGCAGCAGCTTCATGCTGGCTTCTGGCCCAGCTGCTCCATCACATCTCCTCCCTGCCCCGGCATCCCTCCAGTCCTTCACCTCTCCCTCCCAGCCAATTTTTGGCAGGGCTTGGGAACAAAAGCAGGGCCCTCCTCCCGCTCGCCCGATGATGATGCCGCGTGCCGAAAGCATATGTTTCCTTGGCAACAGCTATTTTGAAGATGTACGTCTCTAGCTCTCCTGGTGGTACTTGAGGCCCAGGGAGGAGAAGGTCTCTGAATTTGAGAGGCAACAGTGGAGGCGGAGGCGTGAGCAGAGCCAGGGAAAAAAATGAAGGACAAATGCACAAATGAGGAGCTGCCTGAGGGGTTCTGCAATGTGGGGACAATGTCTTTAATGCTCAAAACATCACTTTGCCCCTAATGCTTTTCCCTGCATGGGGTGCTCAGCTCTCTTGCTGAAGGAGGGATGCTCATTGGTACCCAAGTAGGATGGATGCTGCCCAGGGTAGTGGTGGAGGCCCCATACCTGAAGGGATTTAGAAGATGTGTAGATGTGGTGCTGAGGGACATGGTCTAGTGGTGGACTTGGGTTACAAGTTGGGCTTCATGATCTTAAAGGTCTTTTCCAACCTGAGCAATTTCACAATTCTATCCCCATGCATGTGCTTGGCCTCATACCTGTGGGCAGCCGCAGTTGGCAGCTCGAGCAATGCTGAAGGCTGATGCTGGAGGATCTGGGAATGGGATGGTGGTGGGGTTGATGCTGGGACAGGAGATGGGGTGCTTCTCCATGCGGAGCCTGAGGAGTAATGGAAAGGGAGAAGAGTCAGCATGTGTGGGGCCATACCTGCTCCCAGCAAGCCAAGTGCTGCAGGAGGGGGTGATGGCACCAAAGATGCTCAGGTTGTCCCACCTCCCCCACGTCACCAGCAGCACGCTGTGGCCATCACTCACTTGTACTCTTGAACATTGGTTATGACTCTGGCCACGGCGATGAGGGCCCAAGGGGAGTTAGCCAGGGGTGCTGACAGCCCCTGTAGCAGCACCTGGAAGGTAAGGAGTTCCATGGTGAGGGGTCAGCAAATATGTGTGTGTGGGGGGAAACTCCCCTAAATCAGCATCAACAGCCACTAGAGCCGGAGACAATATGCAGCAGGAGACAACTCCTCCCTGAGTCAAGATGCTCTGGTCCATCCCAGCCCCTGCAAATCCCCTCTGTCCCCAGCACCACTTCTTACCTCCAAGGCTAAGTAGCTCAATCCATCACAGCGAGGGATGAAGCTCCTTTTGCGCATGATGGTGACGTTCAGGACTATCCCCACAGGGTCCTGTGTCCTCGGCTGTTTGTAGAGGAGAGCAAAGGGTCAAGGCCACTGAACATGGGTGCTGGGCTCACAGATGGCCCATCACTGACAATAAAGCACCAACTGATAATTAAACTTACTGAGCCCAGAGCCTTCACAGAAAAGATCAATATGATAAATCCCTCTGCATTTAAATATTCAATCGCTCCCAATCTCCATACAGGGAAGAAGAAATGCATTTTGGGCAGCCAGGGCAGAGGGGAGGCATGGAGTGAGTTTGCCACATCTCAGCTGTACAGGGAGCCATCAGCCAAGTCCCCAGAACTGTTACTGTGTTAGGACAGAGAAATCCTCACTGAGGGCTTGGGAAGTGCCTTCTCTCTGGGCCCAAGTACCCTCCTGTATTAATTAATGCACTGTGGCTGCCATTTAATCAACACTCCGACATATGGCTTGGCCCTGTAGCTTCTTCTCCAGGATGCTGAGGGCAAAAGGACTTCCTAGCTTGTGATTCCATCACTTTTCCTTGCCGGTTTTCCCACCAGAGATTTAAAAAGCCCAACACAACGCCTGCCTTGTTCCCATCTCACAGGAAACCCAGGAAGCTCTTTGCTCACAAGCCTCTTTGAGCACCTTCCCCAACCTGCCAAATTCAGGTTTCCCACCAGGATTATGCCATTACACAAGGGTCCCTTCACCCCCAGCTACAGCTGGGGTGAAAATCAGAGCTATAAGCAGGAATAAGCAGCAGGAAGGAGGGGTAGGAGCTGTACCTACCAGCACCAGCCTGCAGTGGTGGGGCTGGAAGGGCTGAAGATGCTGCACTGGCAGCTGGAAGGTCCCCAGAACTTCCCTGGTGGTTTTGTCTGCCACGGTGAGAGTCAGAGCTGTAAGGGAAAGGGTCAGCTGTCAGGATGAGTGGGGCTGGCCGCAGGGTTTAGGGGAAGGTCTGGGTGAAGAAGAGATGGGGGCAATGAGGGAACTGATTCATCTTCAGCAGCCTCTTCACCTCGCAGGTCATGGTGGGGTGCACAGGGGCAGGATTTAACCCATCCTGGGTTTATATGCACACACAAGTGCATCCCAAGGAACAATCAAGAGCACATCCCAGGCATCCTCAAGAAAGCAAAGCCCGATCAAGCAGCACCAATGCAGATCAGATTCCCATTTAAGAAGCCAGGATTTCCCACTGATCCATCTAAACCACCTTCCTGGCTTCAGCCCACCCCACTCATCTGCTGAGTGATGAGCAATCCTGCCCTGAACCATTCCCTGTCCCAGGGTCATGGGTGGGTTTTGCAGGCACTTGCCACCACAGTCCCAGTCTGTCCTCCTTCATGGCAGCATCACCCTGTGGGTACCAGCAACCCCCCAGCTCTTTCCTTAATTCAAAGCAAAGCTGCAATTTAGTTGACAAGCACAAGCAGGAGCCTTTTATCAAAAAAAGAGGAGCTGATGGAAGGGAAAACCGCCCTCTATTTATGCTGCCATCAAGACTTGGGCTTCCCTTCCCCCAGTTTAATGACTGTGCCGAGGCACCTGCCTTAACTCCTGCTTGGCCAGCCTGGTGATGCCACAGGTTGCACTTGTCCCTAGAATGAAGATGATGGGGCAGGTCAGTGCACGGGCCATGCTTTCCTGAGCTCCTGCTTTTCATAAAGTGCTTGATTTCTACAGACATTTACTTTTTCTCCCAACCCTTTGTGGAAAGAGCACCAGGAAAAACATTCTGGGGTTGAGTGAGACAAGTGGCTTTTCTACTGCTGTCACCAATGACACATCGTGCTCGGCAGCTCCACTGATGCACAAAAAATGGATAGAAGCTACATTTCTGAACAAGAAAAGGTGCAAGCTGCACCTGGAAACAACAGCTCCAGTCTGAACATCTAGGAGATGAATATCTCTGAGTATCTGGGAGATGCTGGGAGTTGGATGAGCAGGGCTGGAGATCCCACTGGGTCTCTTTGCACCTCTCCTGGTACCACACAGGGCAAAGTACATCAAAAGCTCCTCAATTTCACTGAGGTCAGGGCCTGATGGGATTAGGCATGATGTGAAGATTGGCTCCCATGGTTGGTTTTGTAATGGGCTGATTATAATCAAATCCCAGCCCCTAATGCCGTGAGTTTTATTACAGTTACAGGCTGAGCAGCACTGCATGGGGAGTAACAGCATCATGATACAGCTGTCAGGGTGGCAGAGGGGAAAGATTTGGGGTGCTCTGAAGGATGCCTGGAGCTTGGAACCGTAACTGCAGCACCTGGTGCTACAATGAAGCCACCACAGACATGCAGGGCTTGTCCCCATCGTGGCCACCTTCTGCTTGGGTGTTGCTCAGGTCCTTGGGACCATGGGCTCCATAATATCCTGAAATTAACCCTTTGATGAGGTCAGACTCGTGTCCCAGTCCCTGGCATCCCCGATCCTATGGTTCTCCAATGCTCTCACCTGCCCAGTTTGCATCTTCAGCATCCATTTCCACCGTCACCTCCTCCTCCCAGGTGGGTGCATGGGTTGGCACTGAGGATGCATGAGTCACCTCTATCTCCTGCTTATCCCCTCTGCTGGTCTTACTGGGATGAAAAAGGAAGCAAAGCAGTCTGGGTGAGGAAGAGGAATGTGGCAGCAGGGAGTTTGGGAGGGGGGTGAGCACTGTCCCCGCTTGGTGCGGCTAACAGTGGCCAGCCCTCCCACCCACCCACAACCCTTCACAAAGGTCTGCCCCTGTTCCAGGGGTCATGTGCTGGAGATCTAGGACTGGTTTACTCCCAGCTGCCAGATCCTGCTCAGCCCCCAGTGATGGGGTTTGCAGCCCCTTTTATCTGAAAGGCTATTTCAGACCCCGGAGGCTAATTAGGTGGCTGTATTGATGAAGGAACAGGGAGGAGGCTGCTGGGAAAGGAGAGAGAAGATTGAATGTTAATGACTGCCATCATTAAACACATACATAACGAGGCTGAGCAATAATTACAGTGGGGTTAGCAGCTATGGACCCCGGGTAATTCTTCCTCCGCACTGGTGCAGGGCCATTACCATCAGGGCTGGTTTTGGGTTTGTTCCTCCCACTTTTATCAACTGATCACCAACTATGCACAAGCTTGGCTAATGATAATAATTTGCCTCCCCATTAGGAGGGAATGGCAGATCTTTTAGGGGGTCTCCACTGGACAGTAAGACACTTAGTGTCATCTTGGGAGTCCCAAGACTGCAGCAGAGTCCCACAGTGCTGATACGGTGACCTCAAGTCGACTCCATACCCAGCTACAGTGTAAAGGGGGGCAGTGATGTGGCATCAGGCCAAGGGGACCCAGATGCCCCAGCCCTGTCAATGGTTTGCTCTGGATATTAAAATGATAAAGTGTCCAGCGCTGGTTCCTCCAGGAAAGCTCTTGCTGTAGCAGATCCAACATGGCTCTTACAGAGAGGTTACCAGAGCATCTGAGAGCAGGTGCACTTTGCCAGCCCTGGGTGTTAAGTTCCCAAATCTGGGGCAAAGGAGATGATAAAGGTCCTTCCAGCTGCAGAGTGAGCTACAGGTAGTAGTGGGACTGAGTAGGTTCATCCCAGCCAGCTGGGAGGATGCTCTATGCCTGCAAGACCTCCATCCACTCTCACTGCTGAAGAGACTGGTCTAATGGACCATCAGCCCTGCTGCATTCACATCCCATGTTCCTTTCGCAGCTTCCACATGTCCCGTTCCCCACCAGGAAGCCCACCCACATCTCTCAGGATGGAGCTGAGCTGGCCAGCTCTGGCAGGTGGGAATTAGCATCAGGCTGGCACCATTATGAAGGGGATGGAAGAAAACTGGCTTTCCAGTAATGAGCTCTGTGGGGGATTCCTCTACCAGCAACGTGCTTGGAGTCCGAATGAAGTCAGACCTGGACCTGGGTGGGGGCAGGGTGTGTGGGAGGAGGGGGGTGAGAACTGGCTACTCTGGGCCCTGTTCATTATAGACTTGCCTAAGGACCAAGAAAGCATTCAGAAAGAGCTGTGAAATGGGGAGGGGGAGGAGGAAAACAACCCACCACACTACAACACATGGGGATGTGCTTCAAAACCAAATCAATAGGCCAGGGACAGCAGCAGCAGTGGAGAGCGGAGATGGTTTGATGTCTCCTCCTAACCCCAGACAGCTCCAGCCCCACTGGTAGGGCACGAGATGGGGTCTCCAGCAAGCTGGAATTGCATGCCTTGGGGCAAGACATGGCTGAGCTGGACCAAGAGATGCTCCTATGATGCTCTGCATCCCTCCCCGCTTGCTCCAGGGCAGACGTTTTGTTCTGCCATGTGAGGATGATGCAGCAGACGCCCACTGCTGCGATAAAAGATAAAAGATCAAGACGGCCACCCCCAGGGAGTTATACATCAAAATCTCGGCTATGGTGCTTGGGGACAGCATCACGCAGCCACCCTGCTGCCTGTGACACCCAGGTGCCCAGCAGAGGGCTTGACAGGGCTGTGCCCAGCCCTGCAAATATTTATGCATCTGGCATTATAAGTTATTATCTCTACAGGGTGAGTTATTTCTCAGGGAAGAAAAATCCCATGCAGCACGGCCACGGTTCTCAGGACCAACCTCCCAGGTGTTACATCTGTGTCAGTTGCAAGATCTGGCCCTGGGGAAGGCTTGGGGCTTGGTGCAGAGCTTTGGGGGGGCTCGGGTGCAGGTTGGGTAAATAAATAGATGGCAGAGGTGTAACAGCAATAGCTGAAGAGATTCAGAATGAGAAAGGAAGATTTAGAATTTTCACTCACCTTTGAGAAACCCCTTTTTTTCATTGCTCCCGATCCTCTAACCTTAGGATGGTCCATCTTCATCCCACCATGATCTAAGCTGAGTGCTGGGGTGGGGAGGGGACCCCCCAGAGACTCTGATCCCTGCACCCCTGTGCTCTGTGGTTATCAGCTGAGCATCTCAGTTTATTTTTGGGCATGCTGCAGAGCCAAACACACTCTATAACCCCTTCCCAGGTGGAGCAGCTCATCTACACTACGACCAGACCTACAGACAGGGGGGCATGGGAGCCCCCATCCCCCAGGCTGGGAGCAGATGGCGCATTCAGCAGCGACCTTGAGCTTCTTCTCTCAGTGCTGAAGAGCAGAAAGGAAGAAGCGAGGAGGTGCTTTCACCCGCCCGTGGTACTCAGTAGAGAGGAGAAGCCGGCCGGAGCCAGGTGCTTTGTGCTGTTAATTGCAAACACAACTCGCTTTGGCATGCCAAGGTCATCCCCGCATCTCGCTGGTCCAGGAGCAATTTATCTGTGTGCGCGAGGAAAGAAAGATGCAGAGCAATCCTATGGATGCCCCTGAAATCAGGGAGAGGGGATTTGCTCCGCACTCCGAGGATAAGGAGCCGAACCAAACTGCTGCCAGATCCCTGGAGCATCCCTGAAGGAGAAGCTCCATCCTCTCCAGGGCAAGGATGAGCCAAAGCCCATTGAGATGCCTGTGCTGCGTTCTCTTGCTGCTTGAGGTCTTTCAGATTTTCAGGGTGTTGCTCCCCTCCTCCCATCCCACTCCTGATTTTGGGGGTGACGCTCTGGGTGCTGGCAGTTTAAGCTTGGGCTGGCTCTGCTGATGGCACCCAGCTGCTTCGATGGGGGAATGGCTGCCACAAGGTCCCTACAAGCACATCCACCACCCACTTTTCCTTCCCACCTGTAAAAACCCACTTTTTAACTGCGACATGCTACTCTCTTTCAACAGCAAGTGCCCTGAAAAACAATAACTGATTCTCTTCTGCCTTGGCTCCTTCACTATGGTTACTAAAAGGCCCCTCATGTGTCCTGCATCCCTAATACCACCCTCCCCTCCCTTCCATCACTCCCCTGTTACCATGGCAATACAGTGATGGAGCAGCACCAGAATGCAAAGAGAGATGCAACAATCACACGCAACCCTTGTGCTATCATTTAGGATATTGATGTTTAAATCTCCTGAGATTATCTGGGTGTAATTGGTTTATGGAAATAGAGACAACTCCTGCTGTGGAGTTACTTGGGCTGTTGGGGTGGAGAGTGGGTCCTTGGCATGGGGAGGGTGGGAAAGAGGGGAAAAGGTGATGGAGGGGTGGCAGTGGGGGCTGCCAGCCCATGTGCCAGACAGCTCCTGACAGCCAGCCCTGAAAAGCTGACAGATGATGCCCCCATGATGGAAAGCCACATGCCCCCTGTCGTTGAGCCTCTGGGATGTCAGATGTGGCTGGCACCAGTCACTGTGGAGACCCCTTTCACCAATGGAGCTCAGGGTTTCTACACTGGGAAACACCCAGCAAGCAACAGTTTGCTCTACATGCTTGAAGAGGTGTTTCCAGCCTTTCACAATCCCAGCTCCTGACTGTCCCCAGAGGATGAGCCCCCATTGCTGCTTCCTTGTCCCCTGGCATTGATGCACCCACTTAGGTACCAGCCTGCCCAGCTGGTACCTGGGACATGAAACAGCAAAACAAAACTCCACAGCCAGACGATGCTCCGAGGCCCTGACAGCTGCTTTTCCCCCACTTTTCTAGGGAAGAGATGCTGAAGCCTCTCTGCCTCCCAGAAGGGCTCTTTGGGATCGCTGGCTCACCCTGCGGCAGCATCGAGTGGAGCGGCCTCCCTCTTAACACAGACCAAAGCATGACCGGCTAATTGAGTCCCCTGGCACATGCATAATGCACGAGGAGCCACGTTCTCCTTACCCAAGCATCCTGTTTTATTTATTGAAATGCTCTTTTATTTCTTGTGATATCATCTCAAAACCCAGGCAGCGTTACCCTGTGGATTCTTTGACATCGTTTTATACTTCCAATATTAGGAACTCTTTCTTTCCAACACCCCTGTGATCCGGAGCATCCCAGCCCCTTCCTTCCCTCCTCTCAGCGAGGAGTCCTGGCTCACCACATATCTGATGCTTGTGTGTGTCACTGCTAAAGAGGTTTCCCTCCTCCCTGGGGCTTATAAAGGCTTATTAACAGGGTGGCAGCTCCTAAACACTTCTGCTGTGTACCCACAATCTCCACTGTCCCCCTTTGCAGATGCTGGGTACTCACACGACCACGTATGGCCACGGCACCTGGCCGTCCCGTGTGGCTGGCAGGTTGCTGGCACTGTGGAGGGTGACAGTGATGGCTTCCTTCCCCACGCTGGCCACATGCCCCCAGCAAGCTGCCGGCACGTGTCTGGACTCCTCTGTCACCGTGGGAGAGTTGGATACCTGCTGGGAGCAAGCAGGATTGATGTCAAGGTGGGGAGCGGGTGTCTGCTCCCGCAAAGCTGCAGGCATGTCCCTGTCACCCAACCCCATCCCCATGGCCCTAGCTCATTGTTGAGAGCTCAGATGGGGGAGATCATGTCCCCAGCACATCCCCATGACCCAAACTTGTCCCCACATCCCCTGTGTAATGCTGAAAGCCTGGATGGAGGAGAACAAGATGGGGAGATGGTGTCCCTGGCACATCCTCATTACAGCTGCCTCTTCCCTGTCCCCAGTGCCCAGCTGTGGCTCTGTACCATGGATGTCACCGTGGCACAGCAGGCCCACAGCAGGTGCCAGCCTCTTTGGGAAGACATCCAGCAGCATGGGGTGAAACCAGCCCGGCATCCCTGCTCAGCGTGGTTCCATGGGGGCCAGCTATACTGTGCTCCAATCAAAGCCCCCAGGCCACATCACCAAAATAGGTATTAACCATCTAAACCACCTCTACTTCCACGATGGCCCTGTGATATGCCAACAATACCCCAGCCCCGCCATCCCCTTGCTCCTCCTCACAGCCCAGGCCTCTGTACAATTTATACTCACTCCACAGGAATTGGGCTCTCAGCCCAGACCAGGGGGAGGAAGAGGGGAGAAAGCAGCGGCTCCCCCCGCCCCAGCTCATTAATTCCCACCAGCTGATGTGAGAAAGAGTAGCAGAGCCACAAGCTGCCACTCCTCACTCATAGGGGGACCATCCCCACACCCATCACACCCTGTCCAAGTGTGAGACAGCACCATCCCCCACTAGCCACATCCTTGCTGTTCAACTGTCTTGGGCAGCAGCTAATATTGCTGGGGCTACAAGGGGTTAAAACCCACCCTGCATCGCTTCAAACCCTGACAAGCAAACCCTTCGTGCATTCTTCTGACCTCCTGGGGTTGAAGCAAGAGCTCCAGCCCAGCGGGCTTCTCAAAGCCACTGCCTGCAAATCCCCTCCGACACGTGGCTTTGCCTCCACACTCTGTAATGAGAGGCTGGTTCAATCTAAGGCCTCTCCCTCGTCTCTCCCAAGTCTGCCCGGATGCAGCGGTGATGGGCTTGGCAACCAAGGAGGTGACCCACTACCGTGGGGGGTAAGAAGTTCAAACCTGAGGATCGCTGCGGTGTGGAAACCTGGGTGTTCTGACCACCAACAGCCTGGAAAAATACTTAAATCAGCTATTTTCTCTCCCTTATTTTTTGCTGTCAGCTCAGAAGCTGGCTGGAGCTTGGGGCTGGGGACAAGCTCAGCTTCTGTGACAGCCAGAAAGCAGCACTGAAGGAGTAGAAGCACAAAGTGAGGGAGGATTCCCTGATCTGCAGAGCCGAGGCGGGGGGGGGCAGGGAGATGGATTCCAGTCCCCTCCAGCTTCATGGCAATTATCCCCCCATCCTGCAGCCTTGACGGAGAGAGGAAATTAGAGAATTTCTTGACATCGGGCACAGGGTCTCCCTGTTGGCATCTAGAGCTGCTCTGCACCCTGCTTGAGCACCCCAGCTCTCTGTGCACCCCAAAAGCACAGCATGGCAAGCCCTGACACCTTCCCAAGGCTTTTCTAGAGAGGAAGGGAAACAAAGGAAGGGAAATGAGAATATAAAGACTATATTTAAAAAAAAATAGCATGATTTTGACCCGTCCCAGAATTGTCAAGAGGAGAAACTGCAGAATGGAGCTGGGGGAAGGAGAAGGAAGCACAGACTGGGGTTTAAGGCTGAGAATGCATCACCGAGGCTGGCTGGGGGGTTCCAAGAGACAGGGTGCCAGATCTGCAGGCAGGAAGTACACACAGGTGTGCAGGCAGGGCAGGCAGGGATGCCCTCCCTGGAGATTCCACTCTCCTTTCAAGAAAACATCTGTTCAGGCTCTGGCTCTGGAGTTCTAGCACGTACTTGCACCGTAAATAGTCAAAAAAAAAATAAAAATCCAAACCCACCAAAAACCAACAAACCAGTCCAGAGGAATTTCATCTGGCAGAGCCAGGAAACAACCTTGCTTCAAATTGCACAGACATCTCTGAACTCACTGATGGAGCCCAAGACCTGTGCTGTGATGCTGGATCAGTGTCTAACACCACACCTTCATTTACAGCTCTATATCTCTATTTTGGGACATTTTCCTGTGTTTTCCTTATTTACTTTCACATTCCAGACAACAGTAACAGGTTTCTTAGCTCATATCTTCATACCCACCACTTATATTTACATCTCCCTAAAAAATCAAGTAGGTTTTACTGCTAGCACTGGTTACAGCATGATAATTAGTGAATAGAAAATTCATGAGCTGTTAAGCGAAGTAAAACTCATCAGGAGAATAAAACATTTTAAAAATAGCATGTGTGAACAATGCCAGACTTTACAGGCAACCAGTACCTGAAACCTTCAGCAAGGCTGTGATTAACTACTGAAAAAAAAACCCAACACGGTTACTATTCAAAGCCAGGAGGAAATTCAGGATTTCTTCCAGAAAGGAGGGTGCCTGTGGTTTCAGGTAGAGCCCACGCTTGGTTTTCAGCTCTCTTACTCCGTGGGAAGCAAAACTTCTCCATCCCTGCCAAGCCAGCTTCTCTCACCCAGGAGTTTGCGACCTGTACCTTATGGAGGAAGAGAAAAAATAAAGTTCCCATGTTCTCAAGGGTCTCAGCTGGGGACATCACATGTTTAAAAACATTGTAATGTCCCTTGGAGGACCATGGACTCCTGCAGAGCATCCTGAGCGTCTTGTACAATCCGCCGTGCTGATCCCACGCAGCACCTTAACCCTGAGCCATGCTCAAAGCCTCTGAAATGATGATTATTAATTATTCACACGGTAGCATTGTGGGGAGGTTGATTAACAGTGCCTGAGCTGCCATCATCGTAATTTGTTTTTCTATCAACTCTTTATCATCTCGAAAGAAGCATCAGGGCCTGGGCAGCTCCTTTACAGCAACGCTCAGCCAAGATTAAATTGCTTCTGGCTGTGAGCTGACAAGACATAAATAGCCTCAAGAGCCCAGCATTTAGTTTGGGGAGGACAGCCTGGGCTGGGAGCCAGCAGGGACCTCCAAGCATGACACTGGGGTGGCTCCTTTGTCCTGGCTTGGCCTTTGCCCACAACTGGAGACCACAGCTGCATTTTCCCACTGGTAGAAGGTCAGTGCTTGCAGGGTGCTCCTTGGTTTGCAATTTCTCTGGTGAATTGGACAGCACAAGAGCAGAGGTGAGCGCTTGAGGCTCTCCACCTGCAGCGTTCACCTCCTCAACCCCAAACACACCCCTGCCAGCACTCCTCAGGACAATGCACTGCTGTTCTGCAGAAGAAGACACCAGTCCTTACCCTAACATGGAAGGACTAGGACCCTCCTAGGCCTCCATAAAGAGCCCCACAAGCCCCCCAGCCCTGACTAAAGCCAGGAGCGATGTTTCCATGGGAGGGGGGATTTGCTTTTCTATGGTGGGAGCATTCACAGCCCCAAGCTCCTCCCTGCCCCTGGAAATTTATGAGCAGCTGTTGGGAATGTGGCAGCTTTATCCTCCTCCTGAGACTTCATAAAACAATAGTAGGCTCCATGAGTGAAGATGGACTGAGTCTGGTGTGAGTTTTCCTATGTGATGTCTCCCTAGGCTCCTTTCAAGCTTCCTTACAGCAGCTAAACACCGTCAAGCTGCTTCCCCTCCCCTGGCAGCTGAGAGGATGGGAAATAAAGTGCCACTTGGCTTTACACAAGCAACAGGATCAGGCTACAGGTTACACCTCCAGCAATGAGCTTTGGAGTGGCTGAATGTGAGGTAGGGTTGGAGCATTGCCAGGACATCCCAGAGCCAGGCCAGCCTGAGGATGCTAGGTCCCCAGGTGTCCCTTGAGACATCCTAGCAGATCCAGGCACCTCTCAGGGCTGGACCTCAGTGCTCTGGGATATAAGAGCAGACCAGGACTCTGCAGAGCATTTCCTGATAAAGGGAGCAAGCAGACAGATAACAGCAGGTCAGCTCCATTGCAGCAACGCGTGAGCACATACCTCTGGGCACAGGGGAACTGGGATGGGGAGGGGCTTTTTACATGTCATCAGGCAGCAAAATGGGGTGAAATATGGCCTTGCAGCAAGGACTTGGTGGCCGATGGGAGGGTAGACACAGCTGCTTCTGCCAGACCAGCCTTATTCCAACATGTTGCCTGAATTCATCCTGAATTCATGGTTTTCTATGAGTAAGAGATATGTTGCATCCTGGGTGCCCTATGCTCTGCTGTCCTCATGTCTCCAGGCTCTGCATCAGTCCCCACAAGCCCAGGGTGCTAGGGTACAACGCGACACCTCACATCTGTAGGGGTTTACACCCCCCACCCCAAGCATCACGGCTCCTGGTCTGTCTGCCCCACTCTCCAAAGCAAGCGAAGCCTCGGCGCTAATCAGATTTGAGGCTGTGAAATCTCATTTGAGGCCCTATTAATGCATAGCTGGCATGACACAGGCCCCGGCCTGTCTCCAATGAGCAAAACAAGGCAAGCAATCTAGCCGGGAAAAATGCATCTCCCGGAACAAGCTCGGGGGAGCCGGCCAAACGCAATTACAGTTAAAAGGAAGATTAAAACAGTATCAGCACTCTTCTTCTTCCGACCCTTGCTCCCACCCGGGGGAGCTGTGCTGATGGGCTTCCCCAGCACCATGTCCTTCAAGCAGGGATGAAATTGCAGGGAGATGCTGTCCTGCCAAAGCAAAGAGCTTTCGCAGGCTGCCACGATCCCCCCATGTCAGTGGAAGGCAGGCCTGTGGGCACATCCACGGTCTGTCTGCTGATGCAGCACAGGGAGGTGTTATCCTGCCGGGTCCAGCCACAGGTGCTTTCTCCCTCTTTGCTCAGACACCATTGAGGTTTGGCTCCCTGATTCCTTGGAGCTACTTGGCATGGGATGGGAGGAGGAAACAACCTTTATACAATAACACCTACAATTAGCCTTGAGAAATATCCTCTAGGATGCCACAGAGGTGGATGTACAAGGCAAGGACCAGCCACCAGCTTCCCAAATGAAAGAAGCCAACATGCACCTGGTTTCCATTTCTAGGAGCTAGCAAGGCGTTTCCTTCCCCCGGCAAAAGCTCTAGACTCTGGCAAGCGCAGCTCAAAACACAGCCCAAAGATAAACAGCCAGATGGTTGCAGAACTTCAGCTCCACCAACGGCCTGAGGCAGCCCCAGCTCTGGTTTTGGGTTTTTTTGAAACAAAACCAATTGTATTACAAGGGGTATTTCCCAACACCTTCAGGCAGCAGGCTCAAACCACCCTCCGAGGAAAAACACCGGAGGGGTTCAAGCCTTATAGTAGATCCCCAACAAAACAAAAGCGAGGGGTAGAAAAGCAATGCAGGAAAGCAAACACTGTTTTATTCATCATTTCACCCTCCCTGCTGCTCCAGTAACCCCAATTGCTGCAGGCAGAGATGGCTGCTCTGCTCCCATTTCCCAGTCAGCATCAAGGGGGGGGAGGCAGATTGGTTTTTTTTCCTTGGATTCGGGCTGAGCTTGATATATTCTTCTTATTATTATTTTTAAGCAAGTTGTTTCCTCGAGGGGACCCTGCAGGAGCTCATTAGAGATCACAGGGCAGTTTCGGGGCACCAGGGGAGATGATGCTCTCCCTTGTCAACATGCAGGGATGCCGACTACGAGCCCATTTCCCTGGGGAGCCCCATTGCCGCTGGCCAGGAATCCCTTTGGGCTAAAAATTGCCAAATTCATTTTCCTTCCATTTATGTAGAAAACTCCCAATTCACCTGTCAAATAATTAAGTGGGCCAGCAGCCCAGCACTGCCTCGTCTGCTCCATTAGGAGAGTTTTACACTTTCTGTATTTATCAGTGGCACTGCTGCAATTTTCTCCCCCCGAACCACTCTTAAAACGGAGCAATTTTCTCTTTTTAACCCCATTTGCTTTTCTAATCAAGGCAGTTGTTTGACACTTAAAGGGACATGATGACTGAAATTGCAGGAATTACAGCTTGCAGTCACTTCTCCTACCTGCATTTCCTCTGAACATCCAAAGAGTTTGTGCTTTACAGACAAGCAAATCACGAAGCAGCTTGGAAAACCTCTTGAGGCTCTGTCTTCTCCATCTCAGAAGATTTTTCTCCATCTTAGCTAAGTAAATGTGAATTGCTGCTCTGCACTGGCCTGTTTCCATGCCAGAACTCCACTCAGGCAGGGAGAAACATGTAGAGAACGGGACTTTGGGACCAAGCTGGGCAGCCTCAGCTCCCCAGCTTTATAGAATCATAGAATCATTTAAGTTGGAGACCTTTAAGATCATAGAGTCCAACCACTTATGATAGAGGATATAATTTTCTTGCAATGCATCACTAGGAACATGCATTTTCACACACAGAAAAAAATCATTTTTCAGTAAATCAGAGCTACACAAGCAGCATCTCAAAGCCATTTGCTTCAGGTCCCCTTTGGATCCTGGCATCCAGGGGTGATGAAGGGATGCTGAGAGCAGGAGGAAGGTGAAGCCCCTGATGAACCCATCAGGGCACGCTCCTCCCTGGGCTGACAGCTTTTCAAAGCCCTACAAATTGCTCACCGGAGCGACATTATTCATCTTGTCCATGTCCCGGGGCGAGCCCTGCCATCAAAGTTTGTTTTTCAGCCTCATTGGGCTTTCAGTGTGTCAAGGCAGCTCCAAGCCCCTCACCCTGCCGTTGGGGCAGCAGGCTGGGCAGAAGGGCTGTACCCCTGCCTCCCATCCCTGTGATGGCTGCTGTCATCAGGATGAGTGATGGATGAGCTGACCAGGGGATGGACGGGAGCCGCACACCATCCATCACCTGCTAACAGAGACCTCTGCCCCAGCATTCCCACTCTGGTGATGGGAAGACAGGAGCTTTTATCCACCATCATCACTCATAGACCCCGGAGATACCCCCAGCTTGAACCCCCTGAAAAAGGGGCAAAAATGAGCCCAGCTGTGGCTCACACTCCTCCAGGACCCTGTGCCTGAAATACTCCCTGGTGCTTGAGGAATCTCTGCTTTATTTTCTGCATCCTGCTTCAAAAAATCAAGGTGATCTTTATTCCTAGGAAATTGTTTTGCTTGTCCCTGTGACCAACGTTACACCAAGTCTCTTTGCACCTGCGCACACTTTTCTAGGGAAGCCATTTAGCTCTGTGGGGACAAACCGTGGTGTATTTGGAGCCAGGAGTGGGTTTGGCCCAATTTTTCAGACCTGTGGAAGCTCCACGAGTCACACAGCCTGGATGGGGTGGGTTTACCATGGGAAGCACCCGGTTGCCCGATATCCCTGTGCTCTTGCAGCCTGGTAAACAAGAGAGACCAAGAGGGAGCACAAGCTGTGTGCAAACCCATTTGTTTGCTGCAGAAAGGCTGCGAATCCTTGTACCCTGACAGCAACAGATTGCTGTTTTGGGACAGGCGCCTCGCTGCCAGCTGGTCCAGGGAGCCTGGAAACAAACCGTCGTCTGTGGGTTTGAAACCAAGTCCAACTGCCAAGGAGATCTCCAAAAGCTGGCTCCTTCCCCTACCCTGCCAGCGCCACATAGACCTGCTGGAGGTGAAAGGGGAATGGTTCCCAGAGGAAGGGACCAACCTCTGTTGACCTGAGAGCTGATTACCTTTAACTGAGCCCTGTACTCTGCTGCAATGTCCCCAAGGGTCCTGGTGATCCCAGTCCCCACTCCTCCATTCCTGTTGAGCCCTGTGTCCTCTTCAACATCCCTGCCAGGCTGTGGAAGGGCTCATTCAGAAAAGTGTGGCCAGCAGGTTGAAGGAGGTTCTCCTCCTACTCTATTCTACTCTAGTGAGGCCACAAGTGGAGTATTGTGTCCAGTTCTGGGCTGCCCCGTTCAAGCAAGACAAGGAACGACTTGAAGAGAGTCCAGTGGAAGCTACAGAGATGCTGAGGTGCCTGGAGCATCTCTGTGCTGAGGAAAGGCTGAGAGTTCTGGGGCTGTTCAGCTGGAGGAGAACAGCCTGAGAGGGGATCTGGTTAATGCTGATCAAGAGCTAAAGGGTCCCTGGGAGCAAGAAGATGGGGCCAGAGTCTTGTCAGTGGTGCCCAGTGACAGGACAAGGGGCAACAGGCATAAACTGGAACCCAGGAGGTTCCATCTGAACAGGAGGAGAAACTTCTTTGCTGTGAGGGTGACAGAGCCTGGCCCAGGCTGCCCAGAGAGGTTGTGGAGGCTCCTTCTCTGGAGAGATTCCAGAACCTCCTGGAAAATGTGATACTGGGCCCCCTGCTCTGAGTGACCCTGCTGGAGCAGGAGCATTGGACCAGATGATCTCCAGAGGTCCCTTCCAACCCCCATCACGCTGGAATTCTGTGATTTTGTGTATCCCCAGGGCTAACAGCTCCAAGGCTCAGCCTCAGCCAGACCAGCAACTGAGAGATCATCCGCAGCACGTTATCAATCTGCTCAGTGCCCACGTCCTGGGACAATTAGGGAGCTGTCTGGCTTTGCAACGCGCACGAGGCATTTGAAGAGCCAGCAGAGCCTCCCGCCTCGTGACTAGGAATACATTATCTGCAGGTTGCAGTGAGATGAGAAAAATCATTATCCCTGTGCCTTGGCCCTTCAGGTGGAGCTCAGCACCCATCCATCACCCCTGCCGTCCTGCAGAGGAGATGTTTGGCACAGAGGCAGTGTCAAGAAGCTGGTCTTGCACATCATTATCATTTGGGAAAGCAAAGCAGATGGATGTGTTATCCTGGTATCCAGATTTCTCAGGTCACCAGTCCAAGCAGCAGCCCTACCATGGGACCCCTCATCCCTTTGAAGTTGCCTACTTGCACACCCTAGCACTACTGATCCCCCAAACTATTGATTACCCAAATCCTGCCTAAATATAGGAAGATATTTAGGCTCTCAAACTTCAGGTTAGGGTTCCTCCTTCACCATGCACTACAGGAACAACACACAGTGCTTTGAGATGCTCAGGTTTGGGCCACCAAGAGCCAAACCAGCTCAACTGACAAGCAGCTCCCATAGCTTCAGCTTGCTCTGGGCTGCAGCATCCCAGGAGTGCTTTTGGAGATTAAAACTCCCTCCCAGCTCCACCTGCTCCATCCCCCTTCCCCATAACACAGCACAGCTCAAACCACCCTCTGACACGTTTTCCATCACTTCAGCCCTCCCACGAGGGCAGGGAGCCAACATCCCCCCTGCCTCTCAGCTTTTAATTTTTAAATAAAACCCATCCTGGCAAATACTTGCTGGGTGACATCAGCAGCAGGTGATTTATTGCATTCCCTCCGGGGGCCCAGGAGCAGAATTGCATTTGCTAACGCCTCACATTATGGCCCTGGCCGGGCTCCGCATCCCGCTCCGCACCCCAGCTGATTGCTATCGATTTCTGCAGCTCCAAAGAGTTGCCACCTAAGACGTTTGCTGAGCAAACTCAATCAAGGCCTCACTAATAAATGTTCCTGGCCAGTAAATTTTCAGCTGATCAGGGCGGGGATAGCATATCCACTTGAAAAAATGGAGAGGTCAAGGGTGAGACGGGTCCTGAGCATTTGCAGTGCGCAGCATCCTGCCTGGAGAAGGGCTGAGCAGCAAAGGAGGGTTCGAGCACCCCATAACTCCTGCGAAATACGCAGACCAAGTGCCCCAGAACCATTGGCAACACATTGATCCTGTGCAAGGGAAAGAGCCGAGGCACAATGCGCGTCCTGCAGCTCAGCAGGTACCCCATGTGCAGGGCATGCTGGAGGGGAGAGGGATGCCCAATTTTTACGCTACAGCCACACCAACATAATCACCGAGACCAAGAAGCCCATGTCCAGCACTGAGGACATTCTTGTGACTACAATGTGGCCATGAGCCACCACCTGTGGAGCCCCTTGTCACCTCTCCACTGCAGAAGCCCCAAATTTGTGGGGCCTGAGTAAGGGCTGCCATGCATGAGCCAGCAGCATTTGCTAGTGGCCCAGAGGCTGCAGAAGACCTTGCTATCAAGCATACCATCCCCAACTCGCCCACTAGCAGCTGGAGGAGGTGGGGGGCTCCCTGGAAGGTGAGGACAGCCAAGAGGATGCCTGGGGAAGATTCAGGAGACCAATCCCATCTTGGGTTCTGTAATCCAGCTTTCTCAAGCAATGTTTTCACAGATGGATGAGACACCTCCGAGAGCAGCATAGACATTGATGGGTGTGTTATTCTTACAGCGAGATGCAGGAAACAGAGCCCCTGGGGTAAGGGTTGCCTTTTGTTCCTTTATTTAGACAGCTTTTAACGCAAAAGTGGAAAGAGAAATGCAGCCTCTTGGACCACATTAGCCCGTGGTTTTTGGCAGTTTTTAGAGGTCTAGATTTGAGATGCGAGATGAAATATTTAAGGTGTGTCAGCCCCAGATGTCCATAGTCAGCATTTTAAGAGCTTCTAGGCGACACCATCCACTGCATGGGGACAGCCAGCTTGCAGGGCTGCCTTTTGGTGCTAGAAATGCAAAGTTTTATCTCTCATTCTGCTATCACCATGCCCAGGCTGGGGGCATGATGGCTGGTACCCAAGGCTACAGGATGGAGATGGCAACATCCCTTTACACCCCTTTGTCTCCTCTCCAGCACTGCAAAGCTCTAATGGGAAGCTATGATGAATAACAGCATTTTGTTATTAATTTAGGATGATGTCTTCACTGGCTGCACTCACCTGTGATGGCAAGGAGGCCAGATCTGGGCTGTAGCTTGGTGAGGAGAGGTGAAAGCTGCTGTGGCTCAGTGGTCTCCTTGGGGCAGGCACCAAGGAAGAGGAGGAGGAGGAAGGATGCTCATCTGACAAATCACCCAAGAACTCCGGGGAGGAGTTACGCACAAGGTCAGCCTGCAGCCTCTGGGAGTGAGAGAAGGGCTTTGAAAGTGCAGCTTTGGGCTTCAGCACCCCTTTCCCAGTCCCCTATATCACCTCCTCCCACATGCCAGAGAGAGCCCTCTCCACCCCAACTCCATCCTAACACTTGGGCTCAGAACCTCCCTGGTCGAGGGCAAAACTTTGGCAAGAAATAATGAAAAAACCCACCTAAAAGACCTTTTTGTGTCCTTCCAGTCTCTGAAGTGGGCTACAAGATATCTGGGGAGGGGCTTTTTACAAGGGCCTGTAGTGACAGGATGAGGGGTAATGGTTTGAACCTGGAAGAGGGGAAATTTAGATTGGAAATTTAGATTAGAATTTAGGAAGAAGTTCTTCACTATGAGGGAAAAAAGGGAAGCTGTGGACGTGATGTGCTGATACAATCCAATCATTGGATGTGTTCAAGGACAGGTTGGACAGTGCTTTCACAAGCTGGTCTAGTAGAAAGTGTCCCTGCTCATGGCAGGGGTGGTGGAACTAGATGATTTCTAAGGTCCTTGCCAACCTATACCATTCTATGATTCTATTCTCACTTTAAAAATTACCTATTAATAAGCTTTTTAGTAGCCCAGACCTCTCCCCATCCTTTTTATGAAGCACCTGCCCAGCTCCCAGCTGCTCCTAGTGGGGACCAGCTGCTCCCAGCCCTTAAAAGAGCAGGACAGAGAAGAGCATGGTAGAGCGATACTGGGGAGCTTCATTGTCTGGGGAGGTCCCTGTTGGAGGGGTTGCTTGGCAGGCAGACAGGAATGTAAGGGGGTTTTTGAGGGGGATAAGTGGGTGGGTTGGAGGTTATGGTCCTCCTGCATGTGTTGTGGGTGAAGTCTGGGACAAGCTGGAGGCCTAATGTTTGGTAGGGGATAGTTCCTATATTGGGCCATGCTGGGATGGGCAGAGCCAGATGAATATCCCATAAAGGAGCTTTTTTTTACAGCTCTGAGGATGGTTTGACTTCAGGACCCTTTGCTTGGGGTGGTCGATATCTTGCTGAGACTCTGCCTGCATCTTGAACTTGCCTCAGCTTGCTCCTGTCCTGGACAAAGAGGGTCACTAACTTTAGTGGCAGGTGGAGGGGACAAGCACCAGGCTTCTGCCCAGCAGTGATGAGGAAGGAGGGAGGGGAAACTGAGGCAGGGCTGTGTTGTTTAGCAAAGATGTCACCCTAAAAGCCGTAGAGACACCTCCCTTTTTGCTTTTACTCCAGCTGGTGCTTATGTGGAGCCATCAAGCTACCCTAGGGCCAAATCCTGCCCTAAACAGGTTTGTCTGTTGCTGTTTTGCTGGCACACAGGATCTCTGGTTCTCAAATGTGAGCTCTCCTACCTCAGAGGAGTGGGCATGTCCCTCGGTGGGCAGCGAGTGGTAAGCAGATTCAGGGGTCCAGGGCGAGCACCTGGGGACAGGGATGTCCAGGGCTGGGGATGCTGGGGCCGTGCCTGCTGCTTGCTGGTCCTCCTGGGTGCTGGAGGAGAGTGGTGGGGCTGAAGCTGATGTGGTGGGTGGCCGGTGTTCATGCAGGGATGCGGTGAAGGCCAGTCGGCCACAGTGCATGGCTGGCTGCTCACTGCCCACCCGCAGCAGAGCCATCACAGAGCTGTAGCGGTACCAGTCCTCGTGCCTCCCGGCAGAGAGTTTCATCCGGGGCTGGTTGGTGCGGGGGTAAATGGCAAAGAAGGCTTTGCCCACCTGCCTGATCCTTCTCATGCCCTCTGCTCTTCTGGGGGAGTGCAGGGCCTCAATGCGGAGCCGCACGTCATGGTTCTTGTCATTCTTGCAGAAACCTGCTGGGAGCGGTGGGAGGGTGAAGTGTTCCTTAGGAGGGCTGGTGGTCCCAGGAGCATCTCCTGGGCTCCTCTGTCAGCAGCCCTGCTTAGCTCTTCTCTGTGAACACTAGCAAACGGGTTATCTAGCCTGGATACATATAGATCTTGCACGTTTGCTTCATTGGTGGTGTTGGCCTCGCTCTCCAAGCTTGCTGTGCCCCATCTACCCCACTAAGCTCTGACAGCTTAGACTCCCGCTCAGGGTTTTGCTGCAGGAGTGTAGGTGTGAGCATGGAACGGGAGTCTGCAAGCCTGTGACAGCTGTGCTTGCTGCAGAGCTGTGCTCCCAAGTCACCTCCCCTGTCAGCCCATCCCTGTGGCATCCAGCCTCTTACCTTTGGGCAGGGTGAAGGTGAATTTCTTCCTTTGGAAGGAGTAGATCTGGTTGAGGTGTCTCTGCTCGATGGTGTCGGTGGTGACAGTGCAGCTCTGGATGACCTCCCCACTGTTGATGCGGAGCTGGATGCCAGTGCCAGAGCCCTGCAGCAGTGGGTTCTCCACAGTAAGCCGCAGGGCATAGCAGCCCTGCTCGTTAAACTGGGCACTGACCACCTCAAACTCAAAATCCAGGGTCTTCTCCTCAGCCTTCAGCCGGGAGCACTGCAGGGTCAGAGGGATGCAAGGCTCTGCTGCCCTGCCCGTCATGGGGACAGAGACAGGATCTGGAGATGAACCCTCTTTGATAGCAGGGACCTTCCAGGTACCCTCCTGGAAGCCTGGGGCAGACTTCTGAGCCAAGCTGGTTCTGCTGCCACTCTTCGCGTCTCCTCTGGTGAAGAAAGTGCCTGGGGGTACCCCTGGGCGTGTATTGGCTTCACCTCTCTTAAGGCAGCAAAATAAGGAAAATAAATCCCTTCAGTGCTGCAGGGAGATGCTGGGAGCTTTCCTATCCCTGTGCAATGGCAGGGACAGGGGCTTTGAACTCCAGTTTGTTTGCTGGGAAACCAGGTAACAAGATGCAAAGCAGTGGCTGCCTTCCAGCAAACAGAGCAGGATATCCAGGGTGATGTTGAGCGATGCAACACAGACGTGATTGTGCTATCAGGTCAAAATGGTGTTTCTGCTCAGAGATGTTCATTCACAGCCTGCCCAGGAGTTTGCTGGGCTTTGAGCACCAAGGGATTGATCCAGAGCTGGGCTCTCACTGCTGCAGTGAGGGTCTGAAGGTATCCTGAGACTCATGGTTAGGCTGCAGAGGGAAATAAGGGCTGGCAAGGTGCCTGCATGTGAGTCAGGAGCCTTTCAGGGCTGATGTCCTGAGTCAAAGCTGGCTGAAAAGAGGCTTTGGTCCAGGTCTGCTTTCCTCCAGCTCAGCATTACATGGGCTCCTCTTTCCCATACAGAAGTGTGTGTTTCTGACTGGTGTAAGTGGAGATGATCTCCCTGCCTGCTAAACCTGCTGTTGAGCCAGCTGAGCATCCAGAGGTTAGGACCACCATGGATATTTTGGGACTAACATTGAGGGGGTTGATGGTCTGGGGTGGGTAGGAGCTGGAAAGACATAGTCTGATCCTTGTCTGGAGCCCTCTGCCCTGTCATATCTCACTGCCCCATTGTTGCTGAGAATTGCTCGTTCCCACAGCTTTCGGGATGTTTCCAGTGAAATGTGAGCTGGAGCTGGGATAACAGATGGCCTTTCTCTAAGACAGTTCCATGCTCCATATAAAAACCCACATTCCAGTCTCTTCACGCTGGTGCAAGCTTGAAACAACAAGATTATCCTTGAAGGGGAGTGGACTCAGGGAGAAAACAACATCTGAGACCCTGGGGCATAAGATTTTCTTTTTTCTAGTATGGGAGCAGCCGAGGGACCAGTGAGGCATCCAGTCAAGACCTGTACCAAAAATCAGTGCCTACAGGAACCCCTCTGTCAGGGTGCATGGGTCATGGATGGACTTAATAAAATAAATCCTGGGCTCCCCCACCTCCCTGATGCTTTCAGGGAAGTTGTACCACCTGATCCTTCCTCATTTCTTATTTGGGAAAGAAAAATGAAGGTTCAAGTCTTGCCTTGAGATAACTGCTCTGAGCTGCTTCACCTACAAATTGTGGCAAGCTGGGCTGCCAGTCTCAACTGGAGTCTCACTGATGTGTTTATGTGCAGCTGGGACTGGCTCCAGTCCCCTCTTGGACTCCCGGACCATGCGGCACAGCAGCAGGAGCAATCCTGATAATCAAACTGGTGCCTGGGTGGAGGAGGATCACACTGATCTTCAGCTCACAAACACTTCAGAAAGTTTCTGCTGCCTCACAGCCTTGCCAGGCTCTGCTGTGAGGAAATAGGAGCTATTTCATCCTTAACGAGCACACTTAATTTTCTTCCTGCCCTTGTGCAAACACATTACGAAGCCACTGCTAATGATAGCATCATCAAAGACTAATTTTCCCATAATCTAATCTAAGGCACAGTTCAGTCACGCAGCATTTTCCCAGCTGTACCAGAGGTGCACGTGCAGCAGGCCTGGCAGTGTCACCTCCTTTGTGTTCATGTGGCACCTGGAGCTGAGACCCTCCCTTGCCCACCCAGAAAACTAGTTTTCATGGCTCTGTTGGGAATGAGGTTGACTCATGGGATGGTGTGAGGTCTATTTTGGCAGCCTGTGGATTTTTTTTGTTCTGTAAAATGTAAAGTGGCCTGTGGCTGGAGCTCTGCCAGTGTAATGAGCTCAATGTTTGGGTCTTGGAAGCTGTGTGATAGTGCTGAGAGCTGGGTGGTTTGGACAAAGGTGGGTTCCTGTTGTCCTTAGCTCTCCTCCATCTAAAAGTCCTTTCCCTTCAGGAAGGGTCCCCATGGACTCAGTGAGAGGCAGTGATTTCACAGAATCACAGAATTACTGAGGCTGGAATAGACCTCCAAGCCTATGACCCAACACCATGACCTCAGCTAGACCATGTCACCAAGCACCACATCCAATCTTTCCTTAA
>JANHGN010012994.1:0-42276 GCA_024605025.1 Megaceryle maxima | reverse complement strand
CCGCTCTGCTGCCGCCGCCTTCCGCCCCCCGCCGCCGCCGCCGCCGGGCCTGACGTCGGTGCCCGCCCCCGGTCCGCCCCGCCTCGGCACGGCCCCGCCGGGGCGGGGAGCAGCGCTGCCACCGCCCCCCGGACTCAGCTCCGGCTGCCGGCCCGGTTACCTGCACCGGGCAGCCCCGCCGGGCCGAACAGGGGATGGAGTTCGGGACCCCTGTCGGGGTCCGGGTGCGGTGTTCCCGGCTAGCTCGGTATCTCCGGTTATCCCGCAGGAGGTGCGGGACGTGGGCCGAGAGGATGCTGTGCAGACGCTGGAGCGGCTGCGGGACCTGGGCTTGTTCAGCCCGGAGAAAAGGAGGCTCAGGGGAGACCTTCTGCTCTGGACAACTCCCTGACAGGAGGTTGGAGCTTTGGGGGGTTGGGCTCTGCTCGCAAGGAATAAACAACAGGACAAGACAAAACAGCCTCAAGTTGCCCCAGGGAGGTTTAGGTTGGACACAAGGAACAATTTCTTCCCCACAAGGGTTGTCCAGGCCTGGCCCAGGCTGCCCAGGGCAGTGGTGGAGTCCCCATCCCTGGAGGGGTTTCAAAGCCATGGAGATGTGGTGCTGAGGGAAATGGTTTAGAGGTGCCCTGGCAGTGCTGGGTAAAGAGTTGGATTCAATGGTCTTAAAGGTCTCTTCCAACCCAAACAATTCTATGATTCTATGGGTTTATGAGAGGCAGGCAAAGCAGCATCTGGTGTCTGCAGCATCAGAGCAGTTAACAGAGTGACAGCTAATGACATAAACAATCACACACACTGCACAAAATTAGTCCCCAAGCCTTGAAGGCACAAGGTAGCTCCTGTGCCACCCAACTGCCCTTCCCCAACCACCATGGGGCACCTTGGCCTTTGCTAATGGAGCTCTACCCAACTCCTGGCCATCCTCATCCTCTCATTGGTGACATTCTGCCTGCTTGGTCACTCTCAGGGTGGATGGACCATTCCCATCAGACAGAGACACAGGCACAAACTCCTGCTGTAGGCAACAAAGGCCCACATAAGGCTTTTTGCCCTCTCTGCCATGGCACGTGTACCTGCAGTGTTTAAGCTGCCAGGCAGCACGTGTCCCCAGCTCACTCCCGCACCACAGGCTGAGGCTCTCCTACCACACACCTTGGCCAGGGTCATGGTTTCCTTGTGCCATGGAACCTCTCAGGGGTTCACCGTTGTTAATGGAGCCAGGGCCATGGGCTGCAGGTGGATGTGGACTGCACTGTAGACCTCCATGGGCTGCAGGTAGCTATCTGCCCCCTGCTCTCACAGCCACGGGACATGTACATTGGCTGGACAGGGATATGCACACCCAGTCCTAGGTGTGTGCAACTCTTGGACACACACACTTGATGGCCCCAAACACCCCCTCCTGTTGGTCACCCATGGCTGGTGGACGTGCAAGCCCTCACCCAGGGGCCACCTCCACCCCTGGGACATAGATGGACACGAGGGGACACGCAGCAAGTGCGCAGGGACACCAGGGACACACACATCACATCAGGCAATCATGTCAGCTTTATTGATGGAGCCAGGGCTGCGGTGGCGGCCGGGGTTTCGGGGACGCTGGCTTCACAGATGCCCAGTGCTGGGGTCGGCTCAACAGCGCCGGCGGCTTCTCGTTCCTCTCCGCAGGCGGCTTCTCGTTCCTTTCCGCAGGCGGCTTCTCCTGTCCCGGCTTCTGCGTATCCCCGACCGGCGGCGGCTGCGGCTTCTCCCGGACCGGCGGTGAGAGCGGCGCCGGTAGCGGCGGCTTCCGCTGTCGGATCTGCTGCGGGTCCTGCGCCGGCTCCTGCTGCGCCCGCTCCGGCTGCGGCTCCTGCTGCGGCGGTACCGGGCCATGCTGGGACTGCCCGAGTGGTGCGTGTGGCGGGGCTGTCCCGCCGGAGGCTTGCGGTTCTGTGCCCCACAGCCCCGCTTTTATAGGGGCCCGGGGGCAAGGCCCTTTGTGTGCGGGGCCGACCTCACCCCTAGCGTCACAATGTCCCCACGGTGCCACCCGGCCGTGCCCGGGCTCCATGGTTACCGGCCGGCCCCAACCCTCAGGAGAGCAGCCTCCCCCTGGTGCAGCAGCCTCCCATGACCACCACCGGGGACCTCCACGGGCTGCACAGAGACACTTTCACTAATTCGATTTTCTCATACTCTTCCTGACATCTGTAAATTCACATTAACAGCAGGGAGGCTGGGCAATTAATCCAAAGAAAATACAGGGCCCTGGTACTACGGTACAGTTTGGCATGGAGAGAGTAGAGAAATGCCAAATATGGTTCAGCTAACAGTACAGAGATTTCCTGTACCAACCACAGGCACCCAGCTACAGCCTCCCTTGGAATGTTCAGAGTATTAAAGAACTCTTCTCCCCCATCTGGTGGTGTTCATGCGCCCTCTGCAGAAACAAACTAGGAAGAAGGTTGTTGAGCAGTGACTGCTGGCCCACATCTTCACCATAGGCAGCTGAAGGCTGGGCCTCTGAAGTTCAAAGATGCTGACAACATCATCAGATAAAGGCCTTGCTCTTTAGGGGGACAAATCGTGCAGTTACTGATCAGAACAAGCGATCTGTGTTCTCTTCCCTCACACTTCTCATAATTTCTTCATCTGAAAGAATCTCACATCCTCAGCACAGCTGTAAGATGTGGTCAGTACCACAAGTATGAGCATCAGAAACACCAAGAGAAAAAGTTTAATTGCTACAAATACTTATTTAGGTTTTAAGTACACTAAAGCCCACGTGGCACTTCCCTCTGCAATGCCCTCCCAGAAACAGCCCACTAAGCCCCGTAACCCTCACGTCACCGGTGGTTGGGCAAGCATTTCTCCAGCAGATCCCAGCTCCTCTTGCCCCATCTCATCTTTCCAATGCCCACACAAGTACAGAGGCTGAGACCACCTCACACAGATTGGCTGAAGGCAGCATGACCCTGTCCTTTTCTTCACTGTAGCATACAGGACTAAGGCCAAAGAAATCATCCCCGTGGAGCCCTTTTATTCCTCTATACCCTATACAATGATGTGGCTCAGACAGGACAGGAAAAGGAAGCCTCAGTACATGGGGCAGAATGAGGGTACAAGCTTAATTACCTGTGGCAAGACACTAAAAAGAAAACAGGAAAAGAAGAATCAGGGAAGTCCTAGTCCTCCTCCCCACCCCAAATCCAAGAATTCCACATTCAGAGTAGTTCTGTACTGGTTTTCTCTAGTACCGTTTCCTGTGTCACCCACTGACCAAGTTATGGCCAATGCCATCTATCCAACCTTGGGCCCTTGACAGCATCTGCTTCTAGTCTGACACCTCTGACAGCTTCCCCCTCTCACACACAAGGGTTTTCCCAGACGGAGCAGAAGCTACGCCTGTAAGAGCCGAGTCTGCAGAGAGCTTCTACCAGACAGAGCTGGGAAGAGCATCACCCAGAGAACAGCACTGCAGTTATGTGCATCTCACCCTGGAACTGTCACAACCAGGACAGAGCTGGCTACAGATGCTGTCCCCACACAGCACCTTGTCTGCTGCAGATGTGTACAGAGGGGAGCTGTGTGTTCTTAGAACTTGCCTTGTTACCCTTGACACAACATTCAGTTCAAAGCTGCTACTTAGCAAGTGGAAAGTAAAGCTTTTTATTGAACATTCTTTAATCTTAGCTTTTAGAATAAGACACTTAACATTAACATTCATTTTTACATGGCATGGCATGTGCTCAACTGTGCTACTACTTTAGCTACAGCTGCATATTTTCTGCTTCCCCAGAAGGCCTCAGATAGAAGATTTATGGTGAAAGAGACACTTAAACACACACAAAACCAGAAAATACAAGTAGGTGTTACTAAGAACAGACATTTTGCTGCATTTACTTCTCCAGTGGAAGCAAGTCCAACTTTAGCAGACACCAACAGCATCTTTTGTCTTTGTCTAATTCAGAAGCTGTGCTGCACAGAAGTGGGAAAGAAGTTAATGTATTCAGCATTTTCTGGAGCAGCAAAAGAAACAGAAAGTGCTTGATCTAGTGAAAAACTGAAGAGAACAGAAGCTTTGCATTCCAAACAAAGATTTCCCCAGGAATGAGAGGCATCTGAAGATGTTCACTTAAATCTGGAATTAAAAGCTGAGATTTCTCACAGAGAAATGCAAATCAATTAAGCAAACCAAGAAATGTTTGGGGAGGAAAAGGGAAATATTTGGCAGGCAAACACTAAAGTGTTGAGCCAGCTCTGTGAGACTCAGGTCCAACTTTGGTCCATGGACCAAACCTAAACCATGGTCTGTTGTGTAGGTTAACACCAAGCTCATGTACATTTTTTTCCTCATCCCAAGCATCTCCTGGATAGTTCCTGCCTAACATCCCTTCTCCAGAAGTACAGAGCCATACCAGTAAGTCTGTGTAAAAACACTGTGGGCAGGAAAGTTCAGTGAAATATAAAGTGTTTCTTCAAAAGTGCGCAAGTAGTAAACAACACTCCTCTGGGCTTGTACATTTACCATTGTCCCCAAAGCCACTTCACACTGGCAGTTTTAGCACTCCTGGTTTGTGTAATGTGCTCAGGTGCTGAATGACACCACTAACTACAGCACCCCACGTCTCTTACGCCGACGCCTGTCGGCAGGCGGAGCTATGCAAGCATCCTCCTATAAGTGCATTTTGCCACAGCCAGAAAGGTGGCCACCAGGTTCTACCAGCCTGGTAAAGAAATGAGAGGCTTCAAATGTAGATCACATCCGAGTCGTGCTGCTGAACCTGCAGGCAAATCAAATAGGAAAAATTAGGTTTGCTCTGAATTCCTGTTTAAAGCAAAGTAAGTCCATTTGGTTCTATTCTTCCTTTACCTCTGACTGTAGCCTTTTGCAAGATGCTCTGCAATAGCAGCTTTTTCTTCCTAAAAGGAGCATATTTGCATCACCCCTGCTACTTGGATCAGCTTAATCTTGAAAGTTCTGTTACTGGCATTGGAGCTGCTTCCTCATCTGTTGCCATGCTCAGTGATTTTCCTTCTAGCTCCAAGCACACAACCCTGAAGATCCAGGAGTCACATGCTGTGTACTACAGCCTCTAACTGATCCTAAAAAAAATCCCTCAGTTTTGTTCATCTATACCAGCAGCAAATACATCAAGCTTTCTTTGTTCCCCACACCTTGCACCATTAGCATTGCCTAGAGGAAATCAATTTCCTTCCCACCGCTCAAGAGCACATGCCCTTACAGAATGCCTATGAGATTGAAGAATCCAGGGAAATTTAAGAGTGGGTTGTTTTTTAAGACCCAGTGCATTTGCTCTTTGGGACTCTTTGACAGGGAACACGCTGGAAGAGGACTGAGCTGTGGGAAGTCTAGGCATTCATTTGGATCTTACCCCCTGCCCCTTAAAGCCAGCAGAGGGGCACGCTATGTTTTAAGCTCTGCTATACCTTGGAGCACATTCTCATTTCCAGGCCTGGCTGATAGAAAGAAAATTGAACACAGAACCTCCTTCTACATATGGACATCTCCCTTTCCTTCACAAAGGCTGACAGCTTTGCTTTCCAGCAAAGTTCATGAGAGAAAAAAAAAACACAGGTAGCTTCAAGTTATAGACAGTCCTGAACAGTGTGTCAGTGCAGGGTCTCCAAAGTCACACAGCCACACATCAACCCATCACCTGAGAGGCTGTGACAGGAGCTGGACAGAACAGGTCCCTAAAGCCAGACATTTTTTGTTTCTCTGAACAAAAACTTAGTTAATATTTGGGAATTTACTTACAAGTCTGATTACCTTTATAATCTGTTTTCTGGTTCCTGTGCCCACACTGTTAGCAACCAAGGAATTTGCTGGAAAAGATGGCTTTTCCACAGGAGCTGTGGGCTGAGTTTTGTTGGTACAAGGCCAGCTGCTTGTAGTATTTAATGAATAAGCAGGGAATGGTCTTTGAAGGTTTATATCCAATGAATCTCCAGTTTCAAAGGTTTTAATCCATGATGGGGTCTTCAAAAGAAGAGAACACATGGAAACTTAATGCCCTCTCTGTATCAACACTTAAGGCAGGAAGAACATCAGATAAAGTCAGAAAATGTCATCTCAATTTTCTTCAAGCTTCCATTCTCTCAAACTGTTGACTTGGGAGTCATTTTGGCTACATGAGGAACAACCCTATTCTTGCACTGGTTCAGGAGGAGGCTGGAGCATTAATATAAAAATCAAGATGCTTACAACAAAAGCTTGGGTTAAGTTCCTTCCTGCCTTCAAAAAAAATACACCAAAATTATGACTTTTAGCAACCAAAAAAACCCCATGAATGAGAATATGATGCAGACTCTGAGAAACCACATTTAAATGTGTTAAGTTACAAAAATTTAGCATGCTCCAAGACTTGAAACCCTCACTGTGATTTCATGAGCAAAAAGCCATCATCTTATTTTACAGATTATGGAACTGGCATCCCACACCCAGGAAAGACTCCTTAGATTTTGTTTTGACATGACTTTTCCTTGTCTGTGTTCATGCTTTTCATATTTTACTATTCAGGGTACTAAAGCACATGCCCTAAACTGAAATACAGCAGCACAAACTGGGCACACCCACACTATTCTCATTCATGCTGAAAAAGGGGCAGTATTTGGGGTACATACATTTCCCAAGGAGCGGTCCAAGGATCCCAGTACTTCCTTCCAATGCGAGTAAAGCCCAGATTGTTTTTCTTCTAGCTTCAAAGCCTGAATTTCAGACTTCAGCTCCTTCAGTCGATCTTCGAATTTCCTGCTCTTTTCTAAGTAGTCCAGCCTGTAGTCCATACATTGGAGACAAAAAGCTTATTGAGATGACATAGCTCAAGAACAGGTGTGTGTGGAAGGAGGAGAGGGGAAGTTCTTTGCTTCCTTGTGGGTTTTTTGATAAGCACAATGAAGTCTTGCACATGTCATCCCGACTCCCCTGCCCCAGTCAGAAGAGGGTTCATTTCCACTCTTCAGCATTCACACACTTCCTAACTTTTTACCAAGCATTTCCTTCCAGACCACGAGAGAAAAAGCCTCTGATGTATCAGATCAAAGCAATACCCCAGTTGAACACTAGAGGGAACCTTCTGTCCTCTAACAAGCCGTTGGCTCGGCACGGTACTTTGTCCCTGGGGTTCTGGGTTTGGCATGGCTTGATGCCACCAACACTCTTCCTCTGTGCACTACTCTTGCACAGACACCCACACCAGTTCAGTAAAAGACCACAAAGACAAGTAGGAGGCCATTCTGAGTTGTTAAAAGGATGAAGTGTGGTTCCCAGAGATCACATTTTTCCATGATTAACACTTTCATTTATTTACACCATTCACATACTGATACCTCTCTCTTTCTATCTCAAAGGATAGTCTCTTGAGGTCAATGTCCTTCAAATCCAGCTTTATGGATCCTTTCTCAAAGTTGGCATCTCTGCTGTCAGTTGGCAAGTACTGTGGGTACTTGACCATGTGCTGAAAGGGGCAACACAAGCACTGTCAGAAAGTTCTGATTGATTGATTTCAGGTTTATTTCCCCAGCTTTTGCAAGACCACCCTGCTGAGCCATTTCTTAAGTTAGCCCTGGATTCTAAGACACACAGATACCCCTGCAGCCCCCCCCTCTACCTGAGTGGCCCAGATGAACTGCTGAAGTCCACAACCCACAGATTCAAGAGCAGAGAAGTGTCCTGGCTGCAGTGTTGTTCTTTATTTCAGCAGAGAATGGAAATCCATTCTCAGCAAGACTGGAGCAGAAGAGGGAGCTGGGGCACACAGCCTCAGCACTGTCTTCTCCATGGAGAAAGCTTTGTCTGCTTCACCTGAAGACACTCATGGGCAGTTCCCATGCCAGGACAACACAATTGGCTCAGTACAACCACCTCTGCAAAGTACTGCCTGACTCTGGTAAGCTTTCTAGAGGTTTCTATAATCTTTCTATCCCCCAGCTGGATGCAGACACACCACCACTCAGCTTGATGGGGGCTATCAAAATGCAGCCAGCATCTGACTACCCCTGAAGATGAAGTGGTGCCCAGTAGAGCAGGAACTTACAGGATAATTAAGCCTGGTTATGTCTAAGAGTTTCTGCTTTGCTTTCCGTTCAGCCTCTCTGGCTTCATGCAGATCTTGTTTCAGATGTTCTGCTTCCTTGGCTCTGTAAGACAAATATCCTGATGCGAGCGGTTGATGATTTCCAGCGTAAAGTAACATATGGATCTCAGAACTATGCATCTCACAGCCTTCCAGAGAACAAGATCCATTACTGTGAGCGATTCCTTTACCCAAAGACACTTGTGGTAGGACAGTCACACAGAGAACTGAGTGGACACAGCATGACAAATGCTTTCAAAGACAATCCTACACAAACTGGCTGAATTAACATGTTTTTCCTACTCCTAATTTCCATGAGCTGTTACAACTTGCTGATACAGATTCTCCAGGCTGTCCGAGATCCTCCCTGAGGTGGGGAGAGGTGCAATCTATCTGCTCTTTATTTTGGCAAGCTTTTTGGCAGTATCTTAAAACAAACAGAAGGCCCTCGAGAGCAAGGTTAAACATCTCTGTCAACTCTAGTTTGCTCTGCTTCTTCAGGCAGCACAGTGTTATGGAACATGCAAACAGAGTGGTTCATATTTCACACAAGTTTACCTGGTTTACACTTCTCAGAGATCTGAAAGGGCTACAAGACACCATTACTTGGTACTAATGAACAGAAGCAGCCTCGTAACTCACAGGGTATACAGACTGGTAAATTTTTACAGGTAGGTAGCCAGCACTCTTTTGATAATGTTTAATAGAAAATGCTTCTGCATTCTGGATCTTTAATAGGAAACTTCTCTAAAGCCTTGCATCTGATCCTCTGTAAACTCAACCTGCATCACAACCACTGGTACCAGGTGGAACAAACAAGACAAGAAAGGTAGGTCACTCTGAAGTGTTGTGTGAGGAACAGTCCCTCCCAGGCTTAGCTCTGAGAGGAGCAGCACTGTCTACAGCCAGGCATTCCAGTAGAGACCACACTGCCCCAGCTGAAGCAGATCTAACCTCCGGTCCGACTCCTTCACCAGCTTCACTGCTATCAGCTCTGCCTCCCGCATCTTTTGCTCCATCAGGCGTTTCTCCTCCTTGGTTTTCAGAGCTGTGATCTCCAGCCTCTGTCGCTCTTGCTCAGCTTCTGCAGCATTCTGGGCCAGCAATTTTGCCTCCTCTTCTGCAATCTGAGCTTTCTCAGCCAGTAACTCTGCTGCTTCCTGGGAGCGGAGCTAAGAAGAAACAATTTCTCTTGGCTACCCTGTCTAGCATCTGCAAAATCACCCCTGCAGCCAGTCAGGAAGAGGACATTTTCCCAAAATATCAAGTGGTAAAAAAATATTATTCCTTGAAGTAAAAAGCATAGTAAACATAACTATAGAGTTTGGTTCTCTTCTGTTCCAAAACTGTCTAACTTCCTCCCTGCCTCTCACCTCTACAATGCAAGGAGACACATTTGCTTAGAGCTGGACAAAAACATCAACTAAAAATTGAAGTTGACCCCTTTGGTTGCCAGTGCACCCTGCCCCTTTCTCCCATTTTCAGTTCCAAGGTTGCTTCCTTTGGCTCACAGCAAATGGGGATTAATGGCAGATGAGAGTTTTCCCCAGGTAATCCATCATACCAGTGCGTCAGTGGTCAGAAACTCTCCAGCCTTGTCTGAGCCATAATTCCCGGTGTCTCACAGAAGCCATAAGAAAAAAGCTTCCAAACCAAGAAAGCCCACCAAGCACAAGAATATTCAGACTAATGGGCTACTCACCAGGGCCTCATTTGCCTGCCTAGCTTCATCTTCCAGCTGGAAAAGACGCCTTTCCAGCTCTTCTTTGGCTCGCTCAGCTTCTTCTCTGAGCTGCTTCTCCCTGGCCAGCCTTTGATTCTCCATCTGGAAATAGAATGAGAAAAAAAACATTTGTGGGCTTGCAACAGAACATCATCTGGGCCTGAGGCAGCACAGCAAATGAAATCTAATGAAGGGACCGCTCTATCTGGTGGCTGCTACTCACCAGAGACGCAACGCTGAAGCTGCTTGCACTCTGCAGCACGGAACTCCTCTAACAGATAAGACTGGTTATTTCAGACTGCTGGAAGAGCACCTGGATCAATCTGTTACATACCCCAAATCTTTGGATCACCTATTCAGTCTCACAAACATCACCGACATCCTCAGATGCTGTGTACACACTAGAGCTGTTCCCACATTCAATCTTGCTGCATTTTCTCACCTCCCACACACATATTGATGCAGTGCATGGACAGCAAGGGCACCAGCTGGAATAATAATCAGTGTTTCCAACAATACAGGAGTAGAAAGAATCTACCTTTTTTCTAGCTTTTTCTTCCCTGGCTTGTGCTTTCATTTGCTGGATCTCTATTGAATCCACTTTCCTTCTCCTCATGAACAGGTCGTGATTTCCAATGCACAGCTGCAAAATCTGGATAGGAAAAGCAAAGCAGATGTGGTTTTGATGGACTGGTGCCCCAGACAGAGGGACAAAGAGCCTGATATGGACCTCAGAGGACAGAAGCTGACAATTCCAACTTGAGTAGAAGTGCTGATAGTTGCTTCTCTGCCAGGAAAATCAGCACCCAGGGCAGGCTCATGCCCAGGCACATAATAGTTTAGAAAAGTTCTTAGTGGGAGGAGGGTCTCCTCCTGTCCTTCATTCCCCTCTGGTTCCATCTGCTGAATAAGAACAGGCAATAGATCTAAGCCAAGAGTGCACAAGATGTAGCTGTGGGAATGGGTCACCTGTGATGACCTCTCCACAAGCTCATCGAGCAGTGGCCCAGCCCCTGTGGTTGTGTTAGGAAGAAGCCAGTGGTGATACAATTAGCCAGTTGATTAGGTCCCTTCCTTGTTGCTTCTCCCAGAAGCTGATTAAGAACCCACAGCAGCCAGCCAGATGCAGCAGTGGCTTTGCACCTTTCCATACATTTCATCCTCCTTTCCCAGCATCTGGATTTCCCTTTATTAGGGCTTTCTTTCATTCACATCTTGCTTTTCACCTATCATCTCCCCTTCTCAGAAAGGACAAACATATGCACCCTAGCTTCCCAGAGAGAACAACCCACAGGAAAGCACACAGGGAAACTCAGTGCTTCCTGGCCCCTTCATAGGCTTTACAAACAATATTTCTCACTCAGCTATCAGTCAGTATTAGCAGGCTCAGTTTTAAAGAAGGAAAGCAGGACACTTACCAATTTGTTCACTTTGAGTTGAGAGGAGAAGAACTTGAAGACTTCTGCTTTTTTGTCAAGAGGTTTAATAGTTAACTACACAGGGAAAAGGAAAAAAAACACAACTGAAAGAAAACAGTGAGGAGGAAAAACAAAGCTGAAACTATTAATACTAATGCAAATTTTAGCCCATCTCCTCTTCTCTCCAGGGAAGCAGTGATTTATGCCACAAACGTGGGCAAGCAATGCAGAAATGTTTTGCTCAAAAAAATCAGAACCAGGGCTGCTGCTACAAAGGTTCCTCATCTGCTTCCATAGCAGGCCATGTTAGAAGATAAAGCCTCCCACAGACCCTCTCCAGTGCCAGTTTAGATGATGTTTTTCATAATAATACCACCTGTGCATTGCAAACTATACCAAGAACACTGGAATGAACACTGGTTATCAGGAAAACAGAACAAATTACTAATCCCCAGAAGGAGCTGTATTATGGAAGTCCAGGAGATGGCAAACACTTCTCTGAATGCCAGTCACTGCAGGTGGAAACAAAACGTAGTAAGGGCCTGAAGGACTTGTTCTGACCATCAGGTAATAGTCCTGAAGCTTCTGCTTTCTCACTTTTTCAATCCTATCTCCCAAGTTTTTTTCCAGAGGACATGAAGGGCTTTCATGCTGCCAGATCAGTACAGACACTTTCGGTTCATATGTTGTGCTGATTGGGCTGAGTAACAAAACAGAGCTCCATCCTTTAAGAGCCTGCTTTTGGTGACTCATGGATTAGCTAGCACTACTCCTATAATTCATTTGCAACACAGGGTATAATTTCAGGCCATCTGAGTCACCAAGATCATGATGTCCTACAGCTCATTTCACCCTGTAGGTAATAACTGGTTTAATGTATTGCCTTGTGAGGAACAGAGCTGTGAATGTGTCGCTGAGTACAGCTGAACTTTAAGATAGGGCTGCCCAACAATAGGCATGTAAAGGACCATAGACCAGAGAGGAAGTTTAATGTCATGCAGGGACCAAAAACTTTCTGGAGACAGAACTCCTGTAGGCTGCCCTGCCTGATTTAATATACACACATCTACTCCGGACAGCAAATCTCATCCAGAGATTTTCAAAAGACCCACAGAAAATGGTACAGGCTGTGCTGTCCTTTGGCTGATAAAGTCCAGGTTTTCCAGTACCAATGTAGTTTTTCTGGGTTTGTTTTTCTGATTCAAGCCTTCCATGTAGCCACATGATTTGTAATGGGAATAAGTTTCACTCACTCCTTATTGTACTTTCTACTCATAAAAGATGGGTTCTGAAATTGCAGTGGTAGGGTTGTGAACACTGAAATCATGCACTGAAACTGGCAGAATTTAGGCAGAAAAAAAAACCCACTTAAAACACCCTGCATGTCTCCTCTTGACACTGTGCTTCAAACCTCATCGACAAGGACAGCTGCTACATGTGAGAAGGGCATTAAGTCTTTACAGATCATCCAATTCCTGCTGGGATAACTGAAGAAGCAGTCATTCATAATATCTATCTTCTTCAGAGATCAACACACTTGTTTTGCAAAGGACAAGCAGCAGGGAAGGAACCAGAACAGAGGGCTCCAGGAGTTTGGAGCACTCAGAGCAGCCTCTGGCTCCCAGGGGAACCCAGATTACGCAGCGCATCTCAAAGGCAGGTCTGTTATCTTTATAACAAAGCTCCCTAGGATTTTCCCCTTCTCCCCCAAATTATTTAAACAGAGACAGCTTTCAGCCTGTTCCAAGAATTCCAGTCCACACCCATGCCCATATAAAAAGAATAATATATCAAAGCCATCATACCTCTTTCTCACTATAGGAAATGTTTCTGATAGCACTCCACTCAAAAGACTTATTTGGAGAGAACCTGTTATTAATGCTGTAGATATGAATACCTTTGGCATCAACCCCAAGCAGGAGATCTGTATAGTTTTTATTTTGCTAAAAAAAAAGATAGCAGTCAGTGCAATTTCTGGTGACATTAAACAAGCACAGACAAGAACCACACTTACTCTAATACATTGATATTTATCTGTATTTTTAAGAAACTGATATTTCCACAAAATATTATGAATGTTGTCACTGCCTTCTAATAAACCCATCCCTCTAGGTTAACTAAAGCAACTCAAACTTTTAGTCTATTTCTTCTTATTATTATTACAGACTCAGAGCTGCTCAAGAACTTTGATAATTTTAAAGCATTAATTTGAGCTGATTTATTCACCTAATCACTTAGAGGCAAGTAAACCAAGTCAGGGCAATCAGTACACAGCCCACCATCAGCAGAGAAAAGCAGAAGTCAGGAGTCTCAGTTCCAAACTCCCTGGGGGATTTCAAAAGGACAGTACCACCATCTGCAGCAATTAGAATCTGTTAAAATAAAGCACTTACAACTATTGGAAAATAATTGACACCATACATTTCCAAGTCTTGGGCAATTTTCAGGTAGTTCATCTCAGCTTCATCCCTAGAGAACAAGGCCATGATTATACTTGAAGATTCCTTTCCAACCTTTCTCTCCCAGATGACTGCATTTCTCACTTAAAAACAAACAGGTGATCTGGTCTTTTGTGC
Organism: Megaceryle maxima; assembly: GCA_024605025.1. NCBI lineage: Eukaryota > Metazoa > Chordata > Aves > Coraciiformes > Cerylidae > Megaceryle > Megaceryle maxima. The sequence goes on along the minus strand of JANHGN010012994.1, from coordinate 28,478 downwards.
CTTCTTTAATTTTGCCATCTGACTCTCAACAACAGAAAAAGGATAATAAAACCACTATCTCTACAGAATAAAGACATTCAAGTTATACCTATTTTGAATCACATATAGTGTAATCTTTGTCAAAATTCAAGTCCAGTCTTATCCTTGTGTTAGTTTTGCCACTCCATCATTATTTCATCTTAGAGACCTACCCTACCATTGTTTTCCATGACATGAGGATATTTCCTTTGGGAAATAAAGTTCATTGCGAAATGAGTCCTGAATAAATTCTAAACAGAGCTTTGAGTAGAGGCCAAAGAAGAGTGAGAATCTCTCCGCCTACCATTCTTCTCCCTTCAAGGTGAGGCATAAGGCTTGAGAAAAAAAATAATTCAGTAATAATAGTGCCAAGAAGCATCTAGAACAGCCAAAAATAAATTTAACTGAAATATTAGGAAAGGCTGCCTCTGGGCACCAACAGCTCCTACTTTAACTGAATTTCCAAGCATGCTGAATGTCTTGAAATAGCTGAATGTCCACATGCACTAGCATCAAAACTCAGCCCTGGAACTATGCTGCCATGTCTTTCAGTTTTGGTTCCATGCTAAGTATGGCACCCTTTTGAGCCACAATTTTCACATCATTTTATTCTTAGTTATAAATTAACCCACTATCATCACAGCTTGGAAAACAGAAGTTCTTTGCTCACTTTACAAAAGCCAGATTTCACTCAAGACAGCAAATAACCAGTTACTGAAATGCTTGGGATTTCCAAAGAACGAAGTGATTTCAGTACCTGGCAATACCCCTGTGCTCAGCATACCAAGCAGTAATCTTCTCTTCCCACATCTCTGCTGTCAGCTGATACTGCCTGAGGACCTACAGAGGAAGGAAGGAGTTTGGTTTGCTTTGAAGATACATGTGCTGCCTCTCCCAAGTGAGGTGAGGGCAGCAATGCAGTTCACAGCTCAGTCATTTTGCCAAGTTCAGGGCAGGCACAAACAATTTCTCCTGTTCTGATTAATCCCGCAGCAATCACTGCATTGCAAAGAGTAGATTCAAAGATTTGGTTTTATACAGAATACAGACTTACTCTTTTGGGTAGAAGTTCATCATGGGCTAGAAAGCCTGGCTCATGAAAATTTGGGTCGTAGTCTCCATACTGTCCCAAGAAAAGAAAAGATACTTGTCTGTTAGATGCAGAATGTTGAAGAATTTATTACTTGTGTAGTTTGATGCGATTGCTTGAGAGATTTGTCTTGGTTCTCCCATATACAGGGTAACACATAATAAACAGGCTTCACTCCTCTGAACTCTCCACAGAAGTTACTTCCAGCCTTTTCACTACACACGTGGCTCCAGTTACACCCACTAAGGTGGCCCTATAACCTTAGGCTTCAATCGTAGCCTACAGAGATGAAGGAATCTCCCACGACTTCATACTCCCCTCTGAACTATAGGCTACACTCAGATGTGTAAGCTCCCCTACTCCTATAGCCTACTGCATATAGGCTGGGCTGCTGCAGAGGCACAGCCTCCCTAAGAGTGTGTTCGCCTCCTGCCATTGAATGTTTGGCTCCTAGTGACATGAAGTGAACTATGTTCTGAGAGATACTAAAAACCATCAGGTCCTTCCATTACGAGCTCTGGTATCAGCACCTGCTGAATCTATGGCCATTTTTTAAAACAGGAAATCTTTCTAGCTGGGAGAAAAATGACATTAAAATGTTAAGTCCAAAGAAAACCCCCAAGTTGCAAAAGCATTGTATATACCAAAATCCTTGTAGTAGCATCTAATGCTTATTTTTCTAGCTGCACCAGTACATCCCAGGATAACCTACTTATTTCTCAGTAAATTATAACACTCCTGTGTTTTACATACCACCAAGGTACACATGTTGGTTAAGAGAAAAAAAGCACTTCTGTGCACAAACCTTGGCCTGAACAGCATAAGAAGCCAGTAAAACTGTTGCTTCTGGAGAACAATAGATTTCCTCATCCAGTATTTGTTTCTTAACCTAAATTAAAAGAAAAAGGGAGAAAGTTAAAGAAGCTCAAAGTCAGGCTTCAAATGGAACTAGACATGCCCAGACTATAACTTGGCACCAAACATCAGTGTTATGAGTTAGTAACAGCACCAATAAAATGGCATTCAGAAACACAGGCAGCCTTTACTTACCATTACCATTTAATAATGGGAAAAAAAAACCCCAACTTTTGAAAGTTAAAGTGTCAGTTCTAAGTTGAACTGAAATGCCAATTTGCTATCTCCACACATTTATATAATGAGTGCTGAATGTGTTATGAAACATGAATTTTATTGTCTGCACTACATACCTTTTAACAAGTCTGGTTTTCACTTCCTGCTTTGGAGGAGTTAGCTTTACAACACAAAAAACCTCAAATTTGAGGTTGGAAGGGACTTCTGGAGGTCATCTACTCAAAGCAGGTCCAACTAGACCAGATTACTCAGAGCTGTCCAGCTGACTAATATAGTCAAGGACAGACATACTGAAAGCTCTAATAGTATGTTCTAAAGCTTTCCCAAATGAGAGCATAAAGGAGACTTCAACAAAGGGAAGCTAATAGAGCACTTCACTCAATTTCAGTGGTCTAAGCATAAGACAAGAAAATTTTGCCTAATGCAGTCTTAAACATTTCCAGAAAGAAAAATTACTTGAGATAATGTTGAGCTACCCTTACAAATACACTTTGGCACTAGGTTTTGTGAACTCAAATGAACCATCAAGAAAGTTTTTCTTTTAAAGTTAGTATCTAGTGAGCACAATATATGAACCTGAGTTATAGCACAGGGAAAATTCTTTAAGCTGTTAAAATGGAAAGAATGAAAAGACTTTTCTTCCAAATGGGAAAGCTCCAGTTTTCGTACTGCATGGTGCAAATCATACATTTCAGAATTTAGAATAACAAGGTAAATTCTTCATAAGTATCTGTTTTTGTGGTTTGGTTTTTTCATTTGTTGGGTTGATTTTTTTTTCCTCTGACCAGATCTTACAAGGACATTTTGTTATACTTCAGGAAGGAGCAAATTACCTAATCTTTAAACAAACATTTGGCTTTAGTCATTTACATTTATTCACACATTTTGCAAAAAGCTGTTATGCCACACTGATTTGTAAAAGTCTGAATAGACAGTAGAGCTGCAATCTGTATGCATCCAGATGTCTGTACATGTTTTTCCTATTAGCATCCAGGTGTGATTTTAAGTTCTTATAGTCAGGAAACTTTACAAGTTCAAATTTGTTTCAGTCGTGTTTTTCAACTTTGGAATGAGAAGAATTTGCTAATTGCATATCTGCTAGTCAAGGCAGGTTCAAGGAGAAAAGAAAGAAAAAAATCAGGATTAAGAGACTAGGAAAAGCATTCTGCACATCATTCCTTTCCAAAATTAACTTTAGAAACAAATTGCCAAGTGGTTAAGAGTTCTGGATGAAGTTCTGGTTAGTATATTAACCCTCAGAACATCATTTTCCCATTACTTCATTAGCACATCCTCCTCAGGGAACAAGTGCATTTACTGTGTTTACTTGCAGATGCAGACTGAATTTATTCCATACACCAATCTGCTTGCACAGACACATACTACTGAAAGCTCCCAGAATAAAGCCACACACCAGAAGGCTGTAACATGCAGAGGACCCCACAGCACTTCAGGAGAGAAGCTGGATGTCACAGACATTGGAACAGCCAACCAACAAGTGACCATCCAAAACTCAGTGCTTGTATACCTACAGCTGCAGTCTTTTCCTGCTTGATGCATCTTTATTTTGATAATGAAGCATTGCACTCCAACAATTTGCTCCATCTGCTTTTTAATGGAGCTAAGAGAACCTTAATTTCTGGGACAAAAGAAAACCAAGTGGGAAATTAGAAAGCTGCCTCTGCAAAGCTACCAGCATCAATGCTTGTATGAGGTTAATTTTATTGCCTTTACTGGCTTCCACCTTATGGAAATTCGTAAATTTGTAAGAACCACATGGCATGCAGACCAAGCTGTGTTCACACAGCTAATGACTGCTCTTGAGCACAGTACTGCTGTCCTGCAGCTCCTCCCTTGTGGCAGAGCCAAAAGGGGCTTTGTCATTTGTAATGAAGATTTGTCAGGGCTGGGGATTTATTCTTCTAAGGTGAGTAGCAGGCACCCAATTCAATAGGGTAGGGAAGACAACTCAAAGGGGTTAATTTGCCTGGCAGAAGTCAGCGTGTGCAAGTCTGGACATTTCAGAAGAACACCAACACCATACCAAGGGAGGCCCTGGATGAGAAGGGCTGTTATCAGGCAGCATGATGAAGCCTCTGGACTTTATCTTTGAAAAGGTCACATACTGGTGAATCTTCTGTTTGAGTCGTAGCTGTGTACACTGCTCCACTCTGTTTGAAAAATGCTGAATGACCAAAGCTGTTTCTGAAGGGCTATCAAATTCTATAATCATTTTCCCTACTGTCCAAACTGAAGATTTAAGGACAGATTACAAAAGTGATTGTGCCTTCTATAGTCACACAAGATCTCCCAGTAACCACTTGGACTAGTTTTAGGAACTCAGGTTTTAGTTTCAGGGACAGGCTGTAGTCACAGGTCTTGTTCTATCTACAGCTGATATGGGTGAAAAAAGCTTGTTGTCCCCAACTGCTTATCACCAGTCCTTCCCTCTTCTCCACCTTCACAACTGCCACTAATTGCTTGTGTGGCCACCCCACCACACAGCGCACACATCTAATAACAGGTCTTCTGATTCTGCTCATTTTGAAAGAGCTAGGTGAGGGAATGGTTACACAAGAGGTTACACCAGCAGGTCTAAGACAATAAGAAGCATAAAGAGCCATGGAGATTCTTCACCCAACTTAGCTTCAACCAGAGCAGACCAGACAGCACAGTCCAAGGGAGTTTCCGAAGCTGACAAAAATGATGCCTTTGCTTCATACTTGCCAGCATTGACCACTTAGGGCAAAAACCTCACAGCTCTTCAAGCAGTGGCCACCCTGAATGGATGATTTATTTTCTTAAAACATACCGTAGAAGCAAAACAAGTCTGGAAAATGCAGATGTGGAATTACCACCCAAACAGCTAGGTGTAAAAGTCATTCTACATGAAACTACAGGTCTCAGCAATTTAACTCCCATTCCCAGCACAAACAGCAAGAGAAGCCATCAAGAGAACAAAAACCTGCAAAAGGCAAACAACATTCAACTTACCAGTACACAAACCCACAGCAGTCAAGAGATGTTTGCATTTCATAAAAATGAGATCTTTACAGAGACACTGATAGACCTGAAGCCAGCAGAATCATTCTGAGACTAACAGCTGCCAACAAGATCAAAGACAATATGAAAGGACTGGGGTAAATACAGAAAGAATTCACAGTTAAAAACTGTTCCTCACCTGAAGAAAGAATAAATGCTGGGTAATTTCCTGTAATAGTTCCTCTTCTACCTTCTCTGGGTAGAATTTAGCCAAAAAATGAAAGCTAATGGGATCTTCCTTGGGGATTTCTTGATCTAAAACCTGTTATTAATAAAAGCATCAACAAAAATAGTACATAAGTGTCTCAAAATAATATTCCAGAGGAAAAAAAAATCAGAAGACAGCTAATAATCCATTCAAAGAAACCTTTCCAGATTTTAGAAGGAAGGACAATACTGAACTAATCACAGACAATGCATATAGTGGTGATCAGTGTGTAATACTTCAGGCCAAACTGATAGAAGCAAATCAGAAAACATAACACAAACTTTAGTCTTAAAAGCAATGCCATCTAAAATGAGTTGTCATGTGACACATTCCTTTAGCTCCTGTGCCAAAAATTGTAAATCTTAATACAAGGGAAAAAATCACCACATTTATTTATTATACCTTTTTGTCCATCTTTAACCAGGTGCACATTCCTTTTATAGTGTATTGCAAGCCAAAGAACCACGTCTCCCTTAAACCAAGTGCTCGGCACACGAGGTCAAACAAGTCCTTTCCCTTCCACTTCATCTAAAAGAAGAATTAAGAAAGCCAGGTATGTCTTGAATGAAGTTGCTACATTTTAGCAAAGCAAAGCAGGCTACCATTTGCCTTTTCTCCCACAAACTCTTATTTCACCTTTAGCTTTTCAATGAAATCCGCCTACTGCTGTCAACAGCAAAGAGTTGCAATGCTCCACCTCCTCTTCCTCTAGAGGAAGAGTCACAGAGCAGCTCTAGTCATTTCACCACAGCATCAAGCACTTCATGAGGAATGAGGATGATACTGTGGATTTCCTAGGACACAGCACAACTTCATTAATAATTTGTAAATATCTTTATTGAATAGTTTATAATTGGTGGGACTGAGAAGGCTGGGGTAAAATCAAAGGAATGTCAGGGCACAGAGCAGAAATGCCAGGCAATGGAAGTAAATCCATCTTGCACATGCCTCAGCTATTTCAGTGGCACTGAGCCAAGCCTTTCTGCTGCTCTGATTTAAGTGAACAGGAGCCTGTCTTCCAGACTAATTTAGCAGCCTGGCTCCACAGAGAGCAAACTTTAATCAAAGGTTTCAAAATTCACACATATAACTGATGGCTCCTTTTTTCACTGAAGAGGTTGCACATCTGTTTCTTCTATTTGGCTACATGGTAGAAAGATGATTTTGTCTAATTAAGTGGGTCATCCACTAAAACTTAATGACAAAAAAGTTTTAGGCAATGTTTGTCTGGAAAGCAGAAAATCATCCCAGAAAAAGGTGGTATCTGGGGAGAAGGAATAGATAGCAAAGGAAGGAATACATTAAGCTGGATTTGTTATTAAGGACTCTGATCTCTAATCTCAATTCATTTCACAATTGATCACTTGCTGTATTTCTTCCATATTTTCCTGCAGTCATGATTTCTCTATCCAATTTACTAGACAGCCATAACTAAAAGAAGAAAAGCCAGCTTTTTCATTTGATCATTCATCTCTTCTGCCCAGAAATATATAATAATCATTGTAGTTAAATAATGTCCCAGCTCAACTGAGCACCAAAGTACCTTTTTGTAAATTATTTTATAAGTGACATCTCAGGACCAGCTCTGACCAGAAATTATCCAAGCCAGCAGTGTCTTAGAGTTATGTCACTTACAAAAAAGAATTTTGTGGAGAAGTAGGTATACTTACAAAGAAGCCCTGCATCATGTGCTGGAATGATTATCATTTAACTGTGTCAGTCAAATGCATTTCATGGAAACAGATGTAAATTCTGAACAGTCAGAGTTGTTTAACAGATGAAAGCATCTGAGACTAACTAATTCATTTTATGAAAATAATAGATCAGTTTTAAGACCATCCATGAACTGATAATCTGAACTTTTCAGTTCAGGTCTTGCTAATACAAAGGTCAGTCTCCATCTTTCTAGCATTCTCCATCCAACTCTCACCTCACAGCTGAACTCCATTTCTGCATCCACTGTTATAATTTTGACTTTAAAAGTCTTTGGTTGTTTCTTCTTCAGGCCTCGGATGGACATATTTTTTAGCTTATGAGGATAGCCACACCTGAAATCAAACGTGTTACATTTAGGTCTGGAAATTCTGTAATATTTCCCTGGCTAGATTCCAAAGTAGCACGAGTCCCAACTAGCAGAATAGTCACCTCTACATAGGTATTTGTGTGTCCGGGACAATAAGAAAGGATGTTGAAACAAATTTAGTTCAATCTTTAGTACATTCCTTAAAATGTTACTCCAAAATGTCATGTCTCTCCTTTCTCAGGCCTCAGCAAACACTGGGCTCTTACAGTACTAGAAAGAACATCATTCAGGCCTTACATAGCAAGATCCAGGGGCTGCCTCTCACTAGGGCTGACGACATCAAGGGAACCTCCAATCCAGCCCTCGTGCCCCACACAATCACCCACATTCATGCAATTCAGCAGTTCCTTGCAACAAAACTGTGATGGATCAATGTTTACAGCTTCATAAAGTAATACCTAGCTTTTGAACAATGCCAACAGAAACAGGACATTCCTCAGCCCTTTAACATATCCAAGCAAAATTCCGTTTCTCAAAGGTCTCTGCAGCAGTACCAACACCAAATGCATCAGTGAAAGCTCCACTTGTAAAACACAGCAATATCTTGGATCAAATCCAACTCAACCCTTTATCAGTTATAGCTCCTTGAGCAACTAACCTACTGAGATTCTTTACAACATCAGATCTTAACTCCCCAAAACGATACAAGTGCCAAGAATATATGTGATGAAATTAAGCTGCATTTACCACATTCTCCTGGGCATACTAACTCAGTGATGAAAGTTCTTTAGAACAGAGTTTCCCAGTGGAATTCTTGTGAAATGAATCTCATTTTGCAGAAGGCTACAGAAAAAATTCCTTTGCAAATCTTCTATTCTAAATGCAATTGATGAGACATGTGCTATTCCCACAGTCACAAGGGTTTTGTGGACACCACTCAAAACAAATGTTGAAAGTTGGGGTTAAACAATGGTGTGAATCTGTACTATGCAGTTCTCAAATGTTTTTCTGAGTACAGGAAATCAGCCTGTAGTTTTCTTTTTATGTTATAAAATTAACAGCTTAGACTCTGTGAACTATATAGGTCAAGAAGAGACTGAGGCATTCTTGGTTTCCTGCAATATCAGACTATCACAGCGTGGCAGACTTCCAATCTCTCCTTACAGAATTCCAAAATAAAATTCTAGTTTATACAGAACAGTTCCATTTGCCTGGACCTTCCAGGTTTTTATAAAATATCTTGTTCCTTTCTTTGCTTCTGCTGAGCTCTAAATTAAATTTGCAAATATACTGGTTATTTTCCACTTGCTTTGCATGTGCCCCTCATCCAAAAAAATCCAGGCAGCTGAATAGGAGGTAAAATATATATGGAAGTTTTCCTTTTCAAATTGTAGGTAAGTTGAGGCAGAGAACAGACGAGTTACCAAATCATATGGACATCAGCAGCAGAGATGACAGGAAGTACTTGAGGCAACTCAGAGTGAGGAAGAAAGACTTGGGAAGAAATTCATCTTTCCACCACTGAGACCAATGGTTGAGTCCTCTTCCTCCAGCTGACTCTGGTAAAGCTTCTGCTGAAGTCTTGTTCAGTTTGGAGCAACACACTTCAGGAAAGATAATGGCCTAATGGAGAGAATCCAAAGGAGAGTTCCAAGTGCTAGAAAAATCTGTGGTAAAATAAAAGTACTGGTTAGTACAGACAAGTGTGGCGAGACATTATAATGTCTGCTCTTCATAACCACAATGGTTAGGACAAGGAGTAATGGGCTTAATTAAACTGCAGACCGGTTATGCACTGAGAAATTCACTGTCAATAAGATTATGATGATGCTGGAAAAGCATAGGATGGAACTTCTGTATTTCTGAACTTTTATCCAAAGCAGTGTGACAGTACCTGCTCCCTCCTCAAGACTGGGGGGAACTACTGCCCTCAATGACTCTCCCCAAGCTGGTCCTTGCCACCAGTCCCAGGAGAGGACAGTTCACAGTAACAAGAATCAATGTGAGCCAAAGTGCTTCAGGGACAGGCACATCCAAATCCAGAACCCCATCACCCCCGGGGTACCCCCTCAGCCACAGGGAATATTTCTTTAGAAGAGTGAAAAAGAGAGCTTGCCACAGAGCATATTTCCTCTGTGATTTAGGCAACACCTCAGTGCACATTGCTGAGCAGAGCTCAGGTCCTTTCTACTTAGCATAGAAAAGTGTTTTCAATTAAGGGGAAAGGAATACTTAACAACCAAGAAGTGGCCACAGTAGGATGGTGTAATGTGACCGCAGTAATAGTGACATGGAAAGAGAGCACCATGTGAAGGCATCCAAGCCAGCAGTAATTACTCCAGTCATTTTTTGATCTCTCACCTGCAAGCTGCAACATGGCTAACAGCAAATTTAGATCTTAACCTGTTATATTCCAGAAGTCTTTCCTGTTCAGTTTTCTTCAAAACCAGAGCTTTGCTGTAAATAATTGCACCATTGGATACATCGGTTAATGCATGAGAACTAGAAGCAACTGTACAATACTGGAAACAAACCCTTCTATTAGTTCTAGAAGAAAATCCAATGGCTGAAGACAAAGGAGAAAAAAGCTTCATAATTCACTTTTTAATATGTAATTTGAAACGGCCAATTGAATTAAACAGGAACTTGGAGTTAGGGCCAGTACAGAACATTCTCAAAGAGTTTCATATGGAAAACGCTGAACAGATAAATTTGAACAACTGCAGAAGAATGTACTAGTTTTCCTCAAAATATGACAAAAACACCAGAGCCCTTCATTCTGACTTTGAAGTTCTTTCGTTTTTCTTCTATAACCTGGTTGAAATGACAATATAATTTGTTCAACATTTCCAATAGCATTTTTTTTCCTTTCCAGAATTTATTCCATGGAAAAGTACATTCTGACTCACAGTGCAAAAGACATTTTTGAATATCAAGTTTTCCCAAGAAATGTAAACTGCATTTTAATCAATAGCACTGGTAAAGAAATAGAGAAGGTTTTCACACTGAATAGCTTAAATGAATGTCAGATACCAACAGCATAAGCAAAACCACTTAACAGTCAGGTTTTTACAAAAATAACTTTTTCAAGTAAGAGAAATCTTGCCGATTAAGAAAATCCAGGCTTGGAATCTTTTGTTTAAATGCCAAAGCAATCCGCTCTCTAGATCCTGCTAATTAACAACATTTAACTGTGAATCGCATGCAGCATATTTTAAGATAAGGGTTTCTGTCACTGAGCCCCAGTGATTTATTTCTGCAGTCACCACAGGGATCTAAACTCAAGACCCAGGAGCAGCGAAACTCGATAGATCAGAGCATGTCATAACCTTACCAAGTAACACATTAATCCAAAACAGGGTGGGGTGATAAAAGATTCCTGTCCAGCCAGAATCTGGGAACAGATAGTTCAGAAGCAGTGAGTGTCCACAGCTTCTCCAGCACCTTATGAAAAGCAGCAGAAAGATGATAAAAGCTTGGCTTGATGAGGGGAACAGAAATGCAGCAATGAAGAATATTTACAGGAACTAAACAGTCCTGACTCTACCTTGTAGCGTGTTCACATCCAAGAAACCCTGGCTCTGACTGGATTACAGTCTTCTCCCTTCTTGACAATAAGAAACCAGTGCCTGAGCAAAATGTGGGGGTGCAAAGGAAACTGGGAACAGCAAGCAATAGCAAGAAGAACTGGCAAGGCAACTCTTGCAGGGACTGATACTTATCTCTATCACAGCACTAGATGGGCAGCAGTGTTACACCAGTGTGCTGCACACTATCAAAACAGTTGATAACCCACATATCAGATACCACTTACAGTATTCACTGGAAAGTACAAAGAGAAAGAGAACAGTCAGCATCCCTCCCTCCCTCCAAAGCTCAATAAATCCAGCATCATCCAGTATATTAGAGACAAACACAGAGAAATACCTTAATGAACAAGCTGTAATTAACCTTCCCAAGAGTGAGAGTACAATTTACTTTCAGTTCAGTGTTTCCAAGGTGGATAGATGGCTTGTGGGGCTCTGCACAGGATATGAACATTTCCCTTCACACGGCGCTTGCTCTCAGTGACAACTGTGCATGAGCTGTTACCATCCAATCACACTTTGGTCAGCCACACTCAAGTGAAAAAGCAGCTGTTTTTCACACACACACAAAAAGCCAGCAGCACTTTAGAAGGTGAGACTTCCTTAGTCTCAGCTACAGACAGCCTAGGAATTAATGGCCATTGTGAGACTCCTCTCTTGCACCCCCAGAAGCAGCCAGCACATGAACAGGGGCAGCAACTGTACCATGTGCAAGTGCTTACACGAGCTGGACAGCCAAAACCCTTGGGAGAGCAGCATGGCTTAAAGAAACAAGGTTTGGGAAGCACTTTAAGACCCACCAACAGAAGATGCTTGAAGCATCAACTGCAGAAGTGCATTAGCATAGATACAACGACAACCTGAAAGTCTCCTGTCATTCCTGAAACATTCACTGCAGCTCCTAATCGAAATTCCCCCCACTCATTATGCTTCCCCTGGTTCCTGAATTTCTGTACTTAAGCTTAGAAATTAATGCAGCATTTTGAATGCAGACAACAGAGGAAAGCATTGGGAGCTTTTTACAGTTGTTGACTCACACTTCTGCCCATGCTCCCTGCCCTGCCCCACTAACAATTTAAGCAAAGAATTCACTGTTTTAAAGTGGGTCAGCAGTAGAAAGGTTTTTTCCTTACTTCTCAAGCAGAACAGAAGTTATCTAAAGTCATCAGCTGGAATCAAGACTTACCTCACAGATCAGTTTCTGAATTAAGATAAGAGGAAAAAATCTTTTGAATCCCAAACTCCATATTTTTCAGCAGATATTAATATTCAGCCCTCACAAGTTCTGCCACTGAAAATAAAATCCAAGAAAAACTTTTATACTTGATCCCCTTTCCTTTGTTTCCTATGAGCTGCAGCATGTTAGCGCCCTCTGAAAAATCAAAGAATTGCTTTCTCAGGTGATATGAAAAGCTCTTAACCATTTCCTGCCTGTACCAGCAAGACTCCTCCCAACTTCTCTGCATTGCAATTCAAGCAATAAGGTACTAAAATAAGAGAAGCCCGTGAGTGTTGACATGGCTATCTGTAAGAACTGATATCGACCTTCCAAATAACCCCTTTGGTAATATTTGATCAAACTATTTCAACAGTGTCTCCAACTATACAATGAATAGTCCGTTCTCACTGTACCCAGCCACCTTAACACAAGAAGCAGCACAATGTTTTCCTATTAAGTAAATATGATTCCCTACCTGCCCCCCTTCCCATGGTGAAAGGTGATGAGACAGTAACACCTAAAGAGAACAAGCTGGAAAAGCAGGCAGCAGCCAAAAGACTTGCCAATAGAAAGAGATAAATGAACACACTTAAAAAAGAAAACCTGAATGGGAACAGAGACCACAAGTGCCATAAGCTGCCAAAAGCACCTCGCAGGTAATGACAAAGTCAAGACTTACTTTTTTTTTTTTAACCATTAATCAGTTGGTAAGTTGTTGTTTGTTTTTTTTTTTTCCCCAGCCCTCCATTTTAGACACAGACTTAGAGAGTTTCTACCAGGGTATGGACAAGAATGGACAACAGGCCAGCTCTCACTTCTTACATGTTACAATTACTCCAGATTTACACTGAAAAGCCTTCCTGATTTGACTTTTTTATATAACTTAACAGCTGATGTTAGAGGACAAAACTACTCGCTGTATTAAAAAGCTCAGAGACTGTGCTGACAGCTTTGTCCCCTGAAGTGGGTGTAAAACAAGCCCCTCAGCTCTCACACCTCCCGATCAAGGGCAACAGCTGGCTGCATCCAGCCTCACAGCACAACTGGTGGTGAGCATGGCACCCCAATGGGATAGGTACACCCCAAACCAGGCTGGATGCAGCTGGAGGAGCCCCAGGGGCCAGTACAGGGCGGGTCTCCCCCCCCAGACAGCAACTCCCTCAAGAGACACCTGGGGCCTGCTCCCTGGCCTCCCCCAGCTGCAGGCTCAGACAGAGCCCCCAGCCCCTCTCCACCTACAGAATGGGAAAAAGCAAAAAACAATGCAAGCTTCCATCAGCGCCAGCCTCTCCCTGAGCGCTGAAGCAGCCCCAGGAACTCCGCCGCAGCAGGCACCCCTCGCTCACTGCTAAGGGATCAACGCTGCCGCCTGCGCCTTTAAATCCTCCTCAGGAGGCTCCGCCTTCCTCAGCCGCCCGCCCCGCCCCCTGCCGCGCGGCTCTTCCGGCTTCGGCTCCGCCCCCTTCCGGCTCCTGTTCATTAAGGCCCCTGAGGCGCGACGGTGGGAACGGCGGTGGTGAGAGGGGTCGCGGGGTGGCTGGGCTCGGTTCTGGGCTGTGGAGCTGGAGCCGCTCTCTGAGGGGCGGCTGAAGCGCTGAGCTGAGGCCCAGTGGCCCTGCTGGTACCGATGCTGCTGAGGCTGGGCCTGGTGAGGAGGTCTGGGGCGAGGGACGGACAAGGGAGAAGCTACTGCTCTATTTGAGCTGCTTCCTTTTCTTTTCCATCTGTAAGAGACGCCTCATGGAGCTGTCTGGCACCTGTTGGCCTGGTAGCTCCCTTATGCTTGTGGCCGTTGCCTATTTTGTACACGTTTCCTTCTCCCCGGCCCGGTCGCTGTGTGCTCGGTGGTGGTTAGTCCTGTTTCACAGAGTCCCTCCTCCAGCCCTGTGGATCATGCAGCTGAGTCAAAGATGGTAAAAGCAACCTCGGGTGTTGCTGCTTGAAGCATTTCACCCTATATGGATCTGTGTCTGAATCCCAAACCTTTTCTTTTGATGTGTTGCAGCATCAAAGCAAATGTCATTTAGTCTTACAAAATGGATAGGTGGAGAATTCAGTGTCAGTTGTGCTTAACAGTATGTAGCTGAGTGAGAGAGAAAAAGGTCATTAATATTCAGTTTTAATATTAGTTCAAGTCTTCTAATATTTAGCCATTGATTTTTGCCCATTACTGTTGCAAGAGGGGTATGCAAAGCTCTCTCTGATTAAACAAATAAGGTAATGGGGTATAATTACTTACAGAAAAGAACTAACAAGTGATTATGCTTGTTGTAGGTCGGACAACTCTTTGATATCACTTATGCATTAAGAAACTTTTACTACTTTTCTCGGGTTTCATCATCTCAGCTAATGATGATACAGAGAAGCAAATGACTTTCTGAATAAGCATTTATAGGCTGCTCCCAGTTTGGTTTAACTCTGGTCACTTACAGACCTGAATAACAGGTCTCCAACAAAACTGGCTGCTGGAGGAGGAGTTAAATTCATAGCAGCTTCCCCAGCTACTCATCTGTGAGACAGTGGGTATGAATCAAAGGAATTTTGTGGATGTTGTGGGATAAAGTCACCCCCTTGCAATTATAATGTCCATTTTTATTGCCCTCCTGAAGTAACTTTCTCTGGTAATGGGAACATGTTCATATTTTATGTTGTAAATCAAGGCTGCAGTAGTGTAATATATGGAGTTTTGAACTGTATCTACCTATGTTTTAAGTGGTTTGAAATGGAAATTGTGATTTATTTTTTTTTGGGGGGGCATAGATCAGAAAATGTTTGGTGTGGGTTTTTTGTGTGTTTTGTTAAAATCATAAGTCTGCTTGCTTGTTGCCAGGCACTGGATGACCATAACTAAACGATGTCTGTACCCCGGGGAGCTGTCCACGCAAAATGGATAGTAGGGAAAGTAATAGGAACCAAAATGCAGAAAACTGCCAAAGTGAGAGTGACGAGGCTGGTGCTAGATCCTTACTTACTAAAGGTAAAAGCTGGATAACAACTTGTCTTGCATGGTAATATTTGTACTGGGGAGGTTGGGGGTGTGTTTTATTGATTTGACTTTTAGAACTTTTGATAGCTCTTTACAATGCAAACTCCTTAAGGAACTTGCATAAAAAGTTTGGCTGTGGAGATGACCGTGAAGGATGAAAAGCAGTGTGTTTTGAGGACACTTCCTTACAAGTTAGTTGCTAAATGCCTTTTTTTTTGAAGTGCTTTATTAATGCACTTTATTTGATCTCAGTCCAGAAGGTAAGTTTTTGTTGTATCACGCTTAGATTTAATTTTTCATATTGATTTGGAGTATGCTTTAATTGGGAAATGATATTATATTAGTCACTTTTACAATAATTTTTCTAGCATTTTTTTGTGTATAAATAATTACCAATGTAATTAGTATTTGAATCCATACTGAGCTGTGCTATATGAGCTTTGTATTTATCACTACTTATATTAATATCCCTGTTTGAAATGCATCATTTTTTTCTCTATTTTTAGATAGGGAAATCATGGTATGTGTAGGTGGAATAATTTATCTTTGGTGATCAGAAGCTTAAGGATAGAGTTAGGGTTAGATAATGGGTCTTGCAGATTCCAGTCAATACTTCATCCAGCAGAAGAATCTGTTAATTTCTTTTTTAAAAGAAAGGTTCTGAAGTCTGCTGTTCCAATGAGAATAAATATTAAATTTTTATATGAAGGAAAGTGAATTGAGCAAGAAAGCTCTCAAATGACAAACTTTAAAATACTGATTTCAGGGATGATGAACTTTAGACATATTAGGATAAGAATTGATACCAGTTCTTGAACTGTGGAGTGCACAAGAAAGTCATTCAGCTTGGATGAGTCATGGCAGTTGTCTGAAGCTGCCTTGATATAAAGCATCTGAAGGAGAGGAAAGTCTGAGATGGCGGAACTAGAGAGCAGAGAGGCCAGGGGAAAGCAATGATGCTAGGAAAGGGGGTCTCCATGAAGTGAGGAGCTTGTTATTTTTACCTGTATCACTACAAACAGGTTTTTGTACTTGGCTTTTTCTTCTCTGTCTCCTTTTTTACAGGCTGGGTTGGCAACAACATCCTGACCAGCAAGGTTGTTGGGGAAGGGTAGCACTGTGCTTGCTTTGGAAAAGCAGCAGAGTGCACAGCTGTTTTTTCACTTAATGGTCCAACCTGAATTTCATTGAAAAAAAAAAAAAAACTCTCCTTAGTGAAATTTATTTCATTGTGTGTTAAATATATATGCCAATTGCTTAACTTTGAAATGTAATGCCAAGGTGTCCTTGTTTTCCTTCTACAGTTCTTTAACAAACGAAAAACTTATTTTGCCCATGATCCACTGCAGCAGTGTGTTGTTGGAGACATTGTTCTTCTGAAAGCTTTGCCTGAGCGAAGGAGCAAACATGTGAAACACGAACTGGCTGAAATTGTTTTCAAGGTTGGAAGAGTCATAGATCCAATAACAGGAAAGCCCTGTGCAGGAACAAGATTCATTGAAAATCTGTCAGATTCAGAAAATCTGACAGAGGCAGATACTACCTATCTAAGTGAAAAACTTCAGGAACTTAAAGTTTGTTCAACAGACAAATAGTTGGTGGGGGAAGTACTTAAACAGAGGGCTTTTCAGCTTGTCTTTGCCAAGAGATGTTTGGAGCCCTGCTGTTGTATGTTAAATGTTTCGGTGAAATCTGTAGTCAAATAATGACCATAGTTGCTTATAAGAACAGATGTTACAGATTGATAGGCACCTCAAATCTTTAAATGCAGATATAGAGAAAATGTGAGTTTAGTGTTAACACTTCATTTTGTTTCATGCAGTTTGCCTTGAGAGTTTCAAAAGCCAGCTGCTTGCTTGGAATGACTCCTCTATTGAAAGACAAGAATATAACTGTGTATAATGTTTGTTTGCTGGGAGGGTCATTATTATATTGTTTTGTATTTCAGACAGTCTTCTGTGGTCTGTGGGATTACTCAAGATGATACTATTAAACCTTTTGAAAGGAAGTGTAGAATTTTAAACCCTGCTCACCTGCATGTGTCCTTATTTCTTCTTGCAGTGTCACTGCACTATCTTCTGACTTCCAAAATATCTATCACACACAGGCACTTGCCATTATAATGGCTGCAAGATGAGTAAAAACTCTGGGTAGCTTGGTGTGGTTGCCTTTGTAACCTGCGAAGTGTTTGCTTCTGTGGGAGATGGAACTGTTAGGAGTGAGCTGTCTCTTCTGGATGAGCCAGCTTACACTGGTATTAGCTGTGGTCGCTTCTGTTGTGTGTAGTATAAATAATTTACCCTTTATCTTCCTTCACCTGCACAAAATCAGTTTCATCTGCCTGCAAACTCCTTACAAAATCCAGCTGAACTCAAATTATTTGGGCCAGGAGCAATGAGAAACTTAGACATTTTTTTTTTCAGTCAGTGCTTCCAGCCAAAACATACTGCTTTTTGAATGCTAGTCCTCAAGTCCTGTCCTGCTTATCAGATCAATATGCTGGGAAATCAAGATACCTTGATTCAAATGTCTGATTAAATTAATAATGAATGCTCTCTGAGGAAGTCAGAACATTCAGCTGTAGGTTATTCTGGTTGATATGTCTGCTGAAGTGGTTTGGGTCTGTGTGAATTAGTAACTGTAGCTGGCTGGTGAAAGCACTTGGTGAAGTGAAAGGGAACCTGGGTGCTGACTCCTGCTCGAGTGAATGTAAATTGTGAAACTTCATCCCCAGCAGAGATTGAGAGAAATTAGATCCAGGCTAGAAGGTGTCCCTGGCCTGTAGCAAATACACTGATGTATCTGAG
Source organism: Megaceryle maxima (assembly GCA_024605025.1). NCBI lineage: Eukaryota > Metazoa > Chordata > Aves > Coraciiformes > Cerylidae > Megaceryle > Megaceryle maxima. The sequence goes on along the minus strand of JANHGN010012994.1, from coordinate 10,406 downwards.
TGGGTGGTAAAGGAGCTTGACCTCCTGTATGTGGTCTAAAAACAAGATAATGTCTATAAGAAAGCTTCCTGTGTAGTTAATGAGCTGCATCTCCATCTGATCAAGGAAGTAAATCTTTCCTTGTCATTCCTGTGATTTTTGAGAGGCTGTGAAAAAGTAACTTTTTTTTTTTTCTGAGATTGATCACAGAAGGCTTTTGTCAATCACCTTTAAGTTTACCAATAGGCTCTGGGAGAGGGGCTTAGGAGCTCAACCTCCTTCCAGATCAAAATGGGATTAAATGTACATGGGTTGAAGTGTAAATTGTTTTTAAAAGTGAGGGCACTGATTTTTAAAGAGGCACCACAACCATTGGGCTTTACTAATGTTAAAGCCCAGGGCAGGTGCTGGTCTCTGATGCTCACAAAAATCATTAAAAGGCAAGGGAATTACACAGGGCAGAGATACAAACTCTATGCTGTGTAAAAAGACAAGGTTTGCTCATTATCTTGTTTTCTATGTTCATTAGCTGGTTGCTTTTGGAGCTACCCTTTAACCATTAGCCTAATTATAGGTTTATTCCTACTTTGAAGTTATTTAAGGATGGGGTGCCCCCCAGTTTAGCTGGTCAGTGGCACTGGTGCTGGAGCAGAGGGAAGAAAACATCTCCACGACGCGGGTGGTGACAAATTTATTTGGTTAATAAAACCCAAATTTTTGCACCTGATTCAAAACCCACCGGGGCTGCTCAGGGACGTTTTCCAGCCGGGACCCTTAACCCAGGCCGTGGTTCCCCCCCAAAACCGGGCAGGGTCGGGTCCCGAACAGGCCCTTCCGCGCATGCGCCCCCGCCCCCTTCGGTGCGCCCCTCGCGCCCGGCGGCGGCGCTACAACGCTCAGCGTCCCCTTCCCGCCCCCGGCCCAGGAGGGAGGCGGCCGGAGCAAGATGGCGGCGCGAGTGCTGCTGCGGCGGAGCCTGGCGGGAGCCAGCGCCGTGCCGCGTCTCCCGCCCTGCGGCGGCCTGGCCCTCAGGTGAGCCCTGAGAGGGTGAGGCGGGCGGGAGAGGGCCGCCGAGGGAGGCTGGAGACGGAGCTGATGCCGACCGCGCCTTCCTTCGCTCCGCGGCGTAGATTCTCCCCCCCCCCCCCCCCCCCCCCCCCCCCTCTTTCCCCCTCGACTCGCGCCCCCCCCCCCCCCGCCCGGGGCCGGGGCCGCGCCCGCCCCCCCCCCGGCGGGGGGGCGGGTGGCCGTGGGAGGCGGGAGACGGGGCTGCCGCCGCCCGCACCTTCCTTGGCTCCGCGGCGTAGATTCCCCCCCCCCCCCCCTTCCCCTTTCCCTTTTTCCTGACTGGAAATGGCGCCCCGCTCGCCGGAGCAGGTGACAGGCCAGGCCCGCTGCCCTCCCGGGGGGCGGGCAGTTTGACTCACTCGGGGTGTCCTTCAAGGTCATGGGCCCCAAGGCCAGCCCCTTGCCTTCCCTCTGGCCAGTCCGCCCCTGGGTGGGGGTGATGGCCGCGCCCCTGCCCTGCCCCGCCGGGGACGGACCGGCTGGGGGCCCGCTGCCGCCTGTCCCCCGGGCTCAGGCTGTAGGCACTCCCTGCCCCTGCACGCAACAGGGTGCACGGGCACCCCACGGCCACGCATCGTCGGGCATCGGGCTGCTCGGCCACCCCGCGCAGAGGTATTGCTGGTGTTGGGCTGTGTGGTGGCTCTGCTCCCAGACACCCTCCAGGATCAGGTGTACGGCTCCTCCGCAGCCCGGCCCCTCCAGGCAACAGGCTGCAGGGTCACCCCGCCTCTTAACGTCCTCTGGTGCTGGGGCGCACGGCTGTGCACACAGGAACACCTCTCGATGTCGGGACGCGCAGCCGCTCCATGCTGAGCGTGCCAACTTGCACCCCTTCCCAGCATCCAGGGCTCCCGCAGCACTGGGGTGCGTGGCTGCACGCACCAGCATCTTCCTGTCCCTTGGGTGTCAGGGCACATCTGTTCATACCCTCCTCGGGGGCTGGGATGGGTGTGCACGTGTGTACAACCCCCAGGTGCCAGGGCACGGGCACATCCATTGTGTTTTGGGGTGCAGACATTTGCGTGCCCAGGTGGGTGCTGTGTGAAGGGTTGGATGCACCTCGCAGGTGGCAGAGGTGTGAACGCGGGTACACAGATGCGCACACACTTGTGCTGGGTGTAGGAAGCAGGCACACGTGCTCCCTGGCTGTTGGAGACAGAAGTGGCCGAGCTGGGATAGGTCTGTGTACATTTTGTTTTCTTCCCTTTCTTTGAAACAGGGAAGGCTGCTGTCTCAAGGCTCAGAATGGGCAGCAGCCCCTGTGCAAGACTAAAATCATCACTGCAAGCAGCTGTTTGAAACAGGAATGAGGAGATTTATGTAGAGGATCTGTTGTGAGATTTTATTTGCACGTTTGTTTTTTGGTTTTGTTTCAAATAAACTTTGACACTTGATTAGACCACAGATAAAAACAATTATAGACAAGTTGTTTTTCTTTCTCTTCCAGGCAGACATGGGTTCCTACAAAATCTATAAATATTTGACCTCCTATCTCCCCTCAGTCTATATCTTGTGCTAAAGCAGAAGCTAAGTGGGACAGAAGTGTTTTCACCATCATTTTTCATCTAAACAAGCTATTCAGTGTTATCCTTTTGTGTTCTCAGCCCGATCTTTGTAGCAAGAAAGTTGTGCCCATAGGTGGCATTTGTAGTATAAGAACTTGCTAGCAGAGGCAAGCAGTGCCTTAAAAGATAGCATTGAAAACTCTCTTTAATAACTGTTGTTCCCAGAAAATAAAAAATTGTGAAGTGCAATGGCAGTTCCATCCAGTGTCTCTGCATTTTTTCTATGCATATATCCACATTTTCATTAGTGGCATTTGTGTTTTGGAACAATATGGATCCAATATCTGTTTTATTTGGAATGGGTATTATAATATTGTGGGTCATGATGTTAACAAGTTAGTTAAAAGGAGATCTTTTGGATGAGGGATTAGTTTTGAACTCATTTGTGGTTGATGCTCACAACTGGCAATCCAAAGACATGAGTTTAGTCCCTACTCTTGTAGAGCTTATCTGGGTGCTTATTGCCCACACAAGGGAACCTGTTATCAGTTCAGGGCTTCTTGATTTGTGTCTGGCATGACATCAGTAGTGTAGCACTTCTCTAAGGATATGGATTAAAAATAAGGCCCTAGCATCTCAGATTGGGTCCTCTGACATCTCTGTTTTAATAAAAGCTGTTCCCATTTTTTATTATAAGTAACGCGTATATTTAGATGGGCAGTCGTGATTTCTTAGTCATTGTTCAGGAGGAACTTTACAATTGCTGGGTAAAAGATTTTACATACGTGTAAAATATGACTCATTCTGTTATATTGAAATTAAATATACCTCCAGTTTTAGGTGCAGTTTAACCTTCAAGTCATGAGACTCTCCTAAAAGCAAAGGAATTAGCTGTTCACTATTATCCCTGTAACTCCAGCTTACTTTTGCTGCTGATAAAACTGGTTCACAAAAAAAAAAGCACCATGATCTTTTGTCTCATTCATCTTCAGAGCTTGCTGGAAACAATAATCCTCATAGAATAGTGTTCTAAATAATAGTTTGCTAAGTCCATTTAATAAAGGGGAGGAAATGGTGATAGCTTACAGATCTGAGTTGCAAAAGTGATCACTGCAGGATTGGGATCGTGTTTGATCTCCTAGAGCCCAGTTTGCTGTCCAGTGAGTGCTGGTCCTTACTCTCTGGGAGCTTTTTAAAAACAACTCATATTTATTAGGTGGGGTTTACCCTTTATCATGTGGGACAGCACTTGTTCCTGTGGTGCCTGATGTAGCTGTGACCACACAACTGCAGTCACCTGAGATCAGAGGTACCTCCTGCTCCAGGCAGCCCTGCACCCTCTCTTTGAGTAACAGCCTTACCCTTTTAAATGCTTGTCCTCAGGACTAGCTGCCTGGCTTTCAGCACAGGAACATGTTTGTGTGTTTGCCTAGGGCCAGAGAAAGAACCATTTTCAATAACTACTCCAATAAGGTATTTACCAATTGCTTCTTAACTTTGAAGGTCATCTCAGCTGCAGTTGTTGTTCTGGTTGTTATTGTTTCTCTGCTATGAAATACTTTTCCTTTCCTCCATCCCGCTTCCTGAAGGTGAACTCAATTCAGTATGTTATTTTCAGACATCAGGACTAAAAGGTTGATTGTTGAGAAACACTGCTAGTGTGAGCAACTTCTCTGTAGTAGGCACGTTCAGCAAGATATTTTTCCCAAAGGAAGTTCAGATTTTTTTTTACCTATTTTTTTTCTACTTCCCTTGAATGATTTTCACAAACTTTTGATATCCAAAAGACAGCTTTATAGCTGAAGACTGTTAGCTGTCTTCTGGATCTCCTAGTCAGTAATTAAGGCTAAAAAGTTGACTCCTGAGGCAGGAAAAAGCTTACATTTCCAGCTGTAGGGCCACATTTTTAGTACGTCAGAGAAATATTTTAGTATTTCAGCAGAAACCCCCTATCAAAAAGAGGCAAACTGAAGGAAGTGCTTCTTATGAGAAAGAAGAAAAAAGCATTTGAGCTTGGAGTCACCTGTCATACCTTGTGGAGAATCAGTGAAATACATCAGCTTTCTTGTCCTTCTGCACAATTTTTGGTGATTGAGGGGTCTCCTGTCAGCTGGAAAAGAAAAAAATTATTTCTTTAACACATCGTGTTAGAAAAGCAGTTGTCGCTTGTAACGTGTGCACTCTGTGGTATAAAGGGAAGTGGTATTATTTTGGAAGTGTACTTGCAGAAAATGCATAAAGATTAGTTAAAAAAGACTGAAATTCTTCTGTTTCAAAGAAAGGGAAACTGTGATTGTTGTACAAAGAACATGGATCTGTACCCCTACACGGTTGCCAGAATTTGGAATTGAAATATTTGCAGGCTCTTTGTTTCCTGCCACTCACTGTTTTTTTCCAGATTAGATTTTCATTATATTTTTTCCTCTTGAAAGATGCGCTATTTAACTTTTCCTTCCTTAGAGCTATATTTAAGCAACAGAGGACATATGGCAGTTAGTTGCCTATTTACACTGTACAGTTTTTTCCTTATGCACGCTGTCTTTTTGCTCTTTTTCACTCTTTTCTGTGTACCAGGCCAGACCCAGCTTTCTTAAGCAAAGACATCTGATTAAAAAGAAGGTAAATAGCCAGCAAAAGCAGCCGTCTGCCCATTCCCTGCCCTGTGCACAGAGATTAACAGTGGACATCTTACAGTTAACTCTTCAGCTCTGTGTTTAGTAAAATGGTTTGTAAGGGGTTAAATTTCAGTGGGGAAAGACCTGTCTTTACCTTGCTAGGAATTTGAAAGCTTTAGTAACAGATCTCTATGTGACTGTGTGTTACGGTACTGTTTGCATTAAACTTGATCGTGCCTATTGTCCCTGCATTGTGAGCATGTTCAAGACACACTCAGTGACAGTGTAATGTACTTGTCAATATGTAGGGGGCTGGTATCTTCAGCTAGCAGACCTCGTGAAGACAGTTGGTTAAAATCGCTATTTGTTCGCAAAGTCGATCCAAGGAAAGATGCTCACTCCAACCTTCTAGCCAAAAGAGAGACCAGCAGTCTGTATAAACTACAGAGTGAGTGATATTTTTATATTTAACCTTACCATTTCTTTATTCTGTTCCTGCATTTCTCACGTAATGTTGTCGTTTCAGTTCACAACGTAAAACCGGAATATCTAGATGCCTACAACAAGCTTTGGTAAGTATGTGTATTATATCTCCACAGTTTAGACATGTTGGTTTGATCACAAGGTGTTCTGACAATTGGCGAATGTCATAATTATTTAGAGGGGAGGTGGAAAAAAAAATTGCTTTTACGTTCAGGGCATGATGTTAAATAGATAATTTTATTCTTGGAGAGAGATGGCAAAAGACATTTTACTCAGTTCACCCCCTGCCTTCCGCCTTGGGGGTGTCATTTTCCTGAGCTGTGGTTTAGGAGGATGCCTTTTGGGAAAACACTAGTGACTCTTGTTGAAACAGCTCTCCCCCTTCCCTTAGTTGTCTTACAGTCGCTGCTCCATGCAGGCAGATCCTGGCATGTGAGCAAGTCCCACTGGAGCTGCCGGGCAGGAGTGTGGTGAGGGTGGTTACTGTCTGCACACAGGGAGGAAAGGGAGAGATCACTGCTATGTAAAACTACATGCCACTATTAAAGTGAAGTATAACTTCGAGGAGATTTTAAAAACCCAGGTGTTGACTTTCTCTTGGGTTCTTTCTGCAACAGTAATGTTACTGAGATCTACTCTGCAAATCCCTGGGTAGGGCCTGTGTGTTGGGGTGATATCCTCCAAAGGGAGCAGGACTGTTCTGGGTTTTCCAAAAGGTTACAGCTTTGTAAAATGTTTGAATTAATACCATTTAAAATGTACTACCTTAAGGATGAAATAGCAGAAATATTAGTCCTGTTCTGCCTGTGTAATCACTCCTTTGGAGCCAGAGCAACTGCCTTTTCAAGAACAATTTTGTTTAAATTTGGAAATGTAGTGAGCCTCACCTGTTTTGAAACTGCAGCACTTTCTCACTGACAGCAATCGTCTTGTCAGTTAAGTAAAATATTCTAAGGCAACCAGTTCTTTAAGTGTGATGTATTGGTGAGAACACCAACTGGGCTGGAGGGTGGGGAAGCTCCCAACTCCCAGTTGATGTTCTCAGCTCTGTTACTGGTTGGCTGCACAGCCATGAGTAGGTCATCTAACTGCTTGGTGCCTTCATGTGTTGAGCTTGAAATGGGGCTAGATAACTCAAAACTTTTCCTTGCTGTACAAATGTAGAAATCCACTAGAATTACATTAAATCATAAGGTATTTTTATCTTTTTGTTTGTTTAAAAAAATAAATAGAGAAGCACACTTAGCATTCAGCCAGCTTTCTGTTTAAAAGCTTAATATAAACTTGTCTGGTTACACAAGACAAGAAGAACTACTTCTTCACATTACCTCCTGAGCTTCCAAAATGTTGAGTGAAAGCAGAGGCTTTTATTTTCAAGGAAAGAGACAGTGACAAAGACAGAAACTGCTGACAGCAATCAGATGGATTATCTGTGGTTAGATTTATTCTTTCCAAACCAAGGCAAGTTTAAGTATTCCAGGGAAGGAGAAAACTTCAGAACGGAGTAATGAAAAAACCTAAGCCTCTCTGAATTTCCCTCCTCCTCTTCCTAAATTAAAGATGATCAGATTAATTCCTTATTCTGTATCAGATTGAGGATTAGTCACCACGTAGTAATAAAGAAATAATGTAATGAAGACAATTTTGAGAGTACTTTGTGAATTGCTGTGGTTAAGGATCCCTTTTGAAGAATTAGGAACGGTTATTTTTAAACAGGAAAAAGATGGTGTTCCTAAGGTATTCTTAGGGGGTGGTGTTCCCCCCCCCCCCCCCGTAATTTGCAACAATATTTTAGGGTTATTGTAATAATTTAACATTCCTGTTTAAAGCTGCCTTTTTAGGATCTCATTATGCTTTGCAAAAATGAACTGAACAACCTTGAAAATATCCTTGGAGAGTTGTTCTATCATATTATTTACACTACGTAGAGTGAAATCTCAAGGTACAAATTGGTAATGAGATTTGCTCAAGGTTGTCTAGAAAGTCAGTGGCAGAATCTAGAGGAAAACTCACATCTCGTGATTCTCAGCCCAAGACCAGCCTACTTCCTAATATTTCATATTGTGCAGGAACTCATTGCCTGTGACCCAAACTGAGTACGAGGGGTAATTATTCAGGGAAAAATATTAAAAGGCAGAGTTCAACCAGACTAATGGACTTACTCATCAAAGCACAGAGCAGTGAAAGCTGTCTTAATTGAGTTGGCAGTCAGCAAAACTCAATTCCCTAATGCTAATGTAGGCCACTTTTAAAGTTTGAAAAAATGTTAGAAATACTGGAAATAAACAGAAGTTGTGTTGGAGGCAGTTTCACTGTGTGCTTTAATGGGTTAAGTTGCCTGAAAGTAAAGAGTACTTTCTGGAAAGGTAGAAAGCAGTAAGACTGCATACGATGAGGTACAGTGACTGCACAGGATGAGGTACTGTCATCATTTGTTCTGTCAAAATACTTGGTTTTATTCATTCAGCTCAACAGAATTAATATCACTGTAGCTGGTACAGAAGACTGTCCTCTCCTGGTTTTGTGTATTCTACCTCCTTTGATAAGGAAAAGCTTTTCCTAAAGCAAATCACCCATGTAGTTAGGCTGTGTTTTCTGCAAGTGAGACATCCTATTGTTTATTTTCCTAATGCTTTGGATAACCTTTTAGGTGATAGACATAATTTATTGCATCACAAGAGTTCTACCATGCTGTGTTCTTGTCATACAGTCCAAGAAATGGTAACACTTACCTTAATTTTCCATGGTGTTGTAGCTGTCTTTCCCCTGTATAGCAGAATTTTGTGTTTCAGCTTTCTCTTCTGAAACGTAGAGCTTGTGAATTTTCATACCGTAATGCTAAACGTGTGGTGATTTGTTATACATATCAACTGTAGCCTCCCTGAAGGAAATGCAACCTAGTGTCTGTATTCCTTGTTTTCAAGTCAAGAGGTGCTGCCAAAGATTCATGAAGAAAAACACTACCCATGTGCACTGGTGGGGACTTGGAACACGTGGTACGGAGAGCAAGATCAGGCTGGTAGGAGATAGAAGTACAACAGAATGTAAAACCATACAAGTGAAACGTGTGCTTGGCAGGTTTCTTCTCTTTAAATCATCTCTGTTGACAGTAAACCTTTAGCAATGTATACAGTGAGGGGGTGTGTGCATCAATTATTGTCATATTAACATTTACAGTGCTTGCTTTTTGTCTTGTTGAGTTTGACAGTAAAACATTCATTCCTAAAACTTGTCCTATTGTTAATGCACTTTCATGTTTTCCAGGTGGTAGAATTGGGGAAATGCTTGTAAAATGTGGTCCTGTAATACTTTGTGGGCACAGACCATGTTTCTGAGTATTTAGGGTAAAGGCAAAAGCTTACAGTGTTAATCTTGCACTGGCGAGTTGAAAGGCTTAGGAAAATTAAAATAAAAATATTTCTCTTCATGTTCATATAAGGATGCTGCCTAACTATGAAAATATATTGGAACTAGAAATTACTGAAGAGCTGCTGCAGAGGTAACTACAAAGAGTCTCTTGTAGAGAGAAAACCTGAACAATTTTCTAGGTTCTGGAAAGTTGAAGGAATGGGAAGCCACGACTAGAGTGGTGTGCTGATACTTGTTCCGTAGTTTGCTCCGTAGCTCCATGGTTAGAGCTACTCTAGTATCAATGTCATTGCTTTGTTATGGAAAAATACACTTGTGCACATCAATTTTTCCTGCATTCGCAGCACGTTGCAGTAGTGACACTGAAAAAATGTGAAGAAATAACAGTAGACAAACCAAACGATGCCTGAAAAACAGTTCTGAGACTGAAAATTGAAGGGAAATTGGGGAGTGAAGGTGATCAAAATGAAAATATATTAGCCAAGTCTCATCCCTTGCTTTTGTAACCTGTGAACACAGACTGTACCTGTAACTGCATCCACAGCCTGCCTCGGAAATGTTACTGCAACCCTTCTAGCAGTGGAATAAAGCAGATTATGACTTGTTCAGTTCTTGTGCCCAGGCTGTGTTAATATTAGGTGGATATATCAAATTTGCCCTAGGATAAGACAGCAGAAGCAGGTGCACGGGATGAATTTGCTCTGATAGGGAAGTGCTGTACCTTAGTCTCCAGTTTGCTCTCCTGGAAAAGGCACAGGACTGCTTTAGAGGAGGGAAAATAGCTTTTGTGAGTCTTTGAGGTGAAATATTGTTGCCTTGCTATATTAGCTGCTTGTAAATAAATCTTGCTATGATTTATTAAAGGGATTTATAATGATTTACTAGAGAATGCTTTGAAAAAACTCACATGTGGATACTTGTTCTGAAATTGTTTTAATGGGGAAAATCCCAGTAAATGTAACAATTCCAGCATGTTCAGCTATCTCCTGCTTTTTCTAATGTAATGTTTACCTCAGAAATAACATTTGCATCATTTTTCATGTCCTGCAGAAAGTGTGTCGCTCTCTGTGCTTGAGTGATTTACTGAACTAAAAAGTCTACCCCTCTATTGTTCTTACCTGAAGTATAAATCACATTTTTGAAATTAAGTCATCCTCTTAAATTTGGTCTCAATTTCAACTAGAATTGTGTGAAGTCATTGCATCTTATTAGCATGGCAACAAAAAATCCTTTCAGAAATCTCCCTGTTATCTTAGAATCATAGACTCATAGAATTGTCAGGGTTGGAAGGGATTTTTAAGATCATCCACTTCCAACCCCACTGCCAAGGGCAGGGACACCTCCCTGGTCTAGTGACCAGGTTGCTCAGAGCCCCATCCAGCCTGGT
>JANHGN010012993.1:46333-57248 GCA_024605025.1 Megaceryle maxima | reverse complement strand
CGTTTCAGACATGCTTTGAAACCATCTCTTATAGCTCTTTGATGGTCAGTGCTCCAGATGTGGAAATTACAGATGCTGAGCAGCTGTGGAAACCCATGTATGCCCCTACATCTGATCGCTTGAAAAACTGCGGGTCGCTAGAGTCAAGGGTTCCCTACAGACATAGAGGAAGTACAGAGAGCGGCCCAGGCCGCAGACCAGCCACTCTTCACCACCGCCATGCTGCTGATGACGTCACGACGGAGTCCCGCCCACATTTGACACCGCCTCCCAGTGGGCGTGACCATCACACTAGCCCCGCCTCTCGCCCTCGTGGCGCTGGGCGGGGCGTGCCGCGTCTGCGCAGTGTGAGCAGCGCTGGGCTGCAGTCGAGTGCCGGCCGCGGAGCTAGTGGTTTAGCGTGGTGCGGCTGCGGGAGGGCGCGGGGACCTCGCCGACCCCCAGGGTGAGCTGAGCATGGAGCGGTGGCCACCGGCTGCGGCCGTCGGCCAGAGCAGCGAGATGCGCCGCCCGCCGCACTGAGGTGGCGACTAAGCCCCGAGGCGAAACGAGGCGGTGCTGCGAGCCGAGCCCAGCTCGAGGTGAACCCCGCGGCCGTCTGTGAGCGCGACTGAGGCGGTGGCGGCGGCCGTGGTTCCTCCCGGCGCCTCCTGGGGGCTCGGCGCGGGGCTGTGCGAGGAGGTGGCCGCGGCGCCGCCCCCCGCCTTCTCCCCACCTCTCGCTCCGCACGGGCAGCGGCGGGCGGCCGGGGCGGGCGGCATGAGCGCGGCGCCTTGAGAAGCCGGCGGAGCGGGGCTCGCCCCGAGCAGCCTCCCCTGGGGGGCCGCGGCCGACCGATCGGACTCGGCTGGGACCTGCCATGACTCCCCTGGCTCCTCCCATGGCATGAGCCCGTGCTCTCCTCCCCTCGCCGCCTGCTTTTGGTCTTTGCTCCTGGGCTGTCAGATGGGATAAAATAGACCCGGGCGTGCGAGGCTCGGCGCTGCCGCGAGGGAAGCCGCGAAGGCAACCAGTGACGGTCATCGGCTCGCCCAGAGTCGAAGATGATGAGTTGGCAGTGGGCTCGCCAGTACCGGAACGGCGGCTCCTCCGTCCTGCTGCTGCTACTGGTGGTGCTCTGGCACTGCCGAGTCCGGCCGGCCGGCGCCGACAACGCCAGCCAGGCGTACTACACCGCGCTCATCAACGTGACGGTGCTGAGCCCCGAGCGGGGCGGCCCCACGCTGCTCAGGATCGACCGCGGCCGCTACGGGCAGGATTCCCCCAAGGTGGAGGTCAAGGGCCTGCTGGTGACTCCCGTCCCCATCAACGGAGGTAACGCGTTCTCTGCGGCCGCCGGTCGCTTGCTGTCGGGTGCCTCCTTTACAGGGTGGTTGGCCTTTGTCTGGGCTTTGCAGACTTTCCTAGAGAGCGGTGACAGGCGGAAGAACTTGCCCAGAGGAGGAGAGAGAGAGAAAAAAAAAAAAAAAACAAAAAAAAAACCTCCCATGATCCGAGAGTGCTGGCTGGAATACTGGCTCTGCAAAGCAGTGTGTGTTTTCCAGTCTGGATCCCAGTAGGCTGGTCACGCTGAGCGATGAAGGTGTTATCGCCAAACCAAGTCCAGAGGGAAGGTAGGGATAGTTTACAGTATTTGGTTACAGCGATGCTATGAATCTCAGAACAGCTGCATAGCAGTCTCACTGTGATAGATTCACATCTGGATGGCTTTTGCAATTGCATGAAGTCATGATTATTAAGCGTATGTTTCTGAAAAATGCTGTTGAAGGTGTTGATCGGGACTCGAAGCACTAAGGTAATCAAGCTGTTACTCTCATGGCCAATCTAAAATGCTCTTGTTTACGGTACTGAATACTGTAGTGCTTTTAAACTACTTTTTGTATTTTTTTACAAATACTGGGTTTTATAAAGAGTACTAATTTGATCAAATAAGAGTATCATCTTGATTTTTGCCTGAAATAAAACCAATTGCTTCCATCATAATGTTGTGCTTTTAGTAGCATCTTATTTTAAAAATTCTTCTAGACGTTATCTGAATTGCTGTCTTTAATAAATGGACCACTTGATGGATAACAGTGGTCCCAACCTTTCTCCTGGACAGTAAACTTCTCAATAATGCATTAAGTGAGATAATGTAGTCAGTTAAGGCTAAACTCTTAAGTGGTGAATACTAAGAGTTGGTTTTGTTGTGGGGGTTTTGTTTTGTTTGCTTGGTTTGGTTTTGTTTTGTTTTTTAGAATTGATAACACAAAGCCTACTGTATTATTAAAAGCTTTTTGAGAATTTACCAAATCTTAAGATCAGGGAAATACTTTGACGCTTCTTCAGAATAAAACACATCCTGCCAGACTGCCTGCTGTAAGCTTCTTTAAGTAGGTGTGAAGCAGACTGTGCATCAGAAGATGCTTTCCAGTTTCACTGAAGCTTTGTTTCATTAGCTTTGCAAAGTGTTAATACAGCACATTTTTTAGTGGAAGGTTGAGGAAGCAGAAATCGTTGAATAAGTCTACTGTAAAATTATTTTTATTTGTTCTTCAAATCCAACGTTCCCCATGGTCTCAGGGTCAGTTACCAAATAGGCTCAGTCTCTCTTCTGCTTCCTGGTGTTTCTCACTGAAATACACACCCCCCACAACCACCAGGGTTAGGCACATAAACACTGTTATTGCAAGTAGTCTTAAGGGTTTTTTTAACTGATGTCTTTTAATATACACGAGGTAACAAAGTACTTGATTTTTTTTTTTTTTTACTAGCTGCATAATTTGTCAGGAAAAACTTACATTAATTACTTTTTAACCTGCTTCTGTAATGTTTTCTGCGTTCTTTTGATATGGTCTCCACTAAAGTGTGATTATAGCCTTGAAAGTGTCTGACAGCTTTTTCACGGGAAGCTGAATAAAATTCTGAGTAGGCCATAAACAGCACTTTTATATGTTATTGCTAAGTATTACGATAAATAACTTCAGTGAGAAGTTTCTGCAGTTTTGACATGTTGCAATCATTAAACTTTGGAGATTTTGTCCTTATGTTTGTCAGCAGAAGATTGTTACAGCAAACACTGCAGCAGTTGTCTTTCTTTGAAGTTCTGATTTGTTCTATGTAGGCTGTTATATGCTATATAATTGTATTTGAATTTTGCTGAGATGCACTTCACGTGCTTTAAAAATATTTCATGTAGTAGGAAAGACTGAAGTACTTTATGCTTGTAGTTATTTTTGAACAGTTAAAGGTCTTATATCTTCTGCTTTTTTTATATATCTAGATTTGATAAAAGATCATGCTGTCTTGCTGAAAGTAATTGCTCTAATGCCTTTTTATCAGCCTGTTCATATTGCTGTAGGACTCACTTATGAAGTATTCTAATAGCTTTTAACACAAGTAGCTAGCACCTGCCTCTGCTGTTAGAGCAGTAAATGCTACCCCAGCTATCCGGTATCCTAGGAAGTGGACTCTACAACTGTCAGCAACTATCTCTGAAGATACCTTGACTCTGAAACTGCTTTGATGTCAAGTGTTCACCCATTCTTGGGCTATCCCTTGAAATTTTCACAAAAATGGGTGACTATTAGCACCTTGATGGCATAGACTGTGGCATCCAAGCTTCAAAGATGAAATGTCCTTAATGTCACATTTTTTGCATGCTGTACTAGGACCCCTTTATTCATTGCCTGCAGGGAAATAAATTAATTTCCTAATTCAGGATTTAGGACCAATGATCTGCTGATGAACTTATGCCATTTGTAGCAGCACAGCCTGTGATTTTAAGCATCGTGCTCTGTGATGTTTTTTGTTAACTTGTTTTTGAATGTGCTCAACAGTTTATATACTACTCGAAGTTGCCAGTCCTGTGTGGTTACCCATCCTTTACATCTGGGTGCAGAACAATATATTCAATCACTTCTCCCATTTCTTTAGCAGAATTTCTTTAATCCAATTCAACCTTCTCATGTCAATGCATGTATTAAAACTCTTTCTCTGTTCTTTTTATAGACCCTTCTATGAAATTGATACTGGCTTTCAAAAGCAATATTCCCCTAGAAGTGATATGTCTGTAATTCATTTGACCCCTTGTGAATGTGACTTTTGAAAGTGTAGCTCCAGTATGCTGTCGGTCACAGCTGAGTGTAAATCCAGCACCTGCCTACGCATCTTTTTTAAGTGCATTAAGTGCATGATAAAAGCAGAGTTTCTCTATTAATCACTCTTCTGTTCTTCCACTTCTATTTCCTTTTCTTACTTCCTCTTACTTTGTTAATCTTTTGTCTTTTAAATAATTTCTTATTAGAGTGTTTCAAACAACTTCTGGATATGAAGATTATCAAAGAATACTCCTTTCCTCTATGGATGGATTATCCAAAATGCAGCTTTTCTGATAGTTAGTTCAGGTTTACATCATCTCTTCTGTGAGGTTACTGAGCATTTTTCATTCAATCTTGTTCTCAGTTACTTGTGACTTTCTGGAACCAGCCTTTTCAGCCCAAACATCTCACAGTAGCTGTCTAGGTACTTATGGCAGTGCTTGTACGTGCACTGTGTAACTGTTCGGCCCTGTACCACTTCAGGCACCTTTGCTTTTAAGCATCTTTCGTATCAGGTGCCTGAAACTAGCTGTGGTCCTGACCATTAGATGTCAGGCATATTCATCTTGCTATGACAAACCAAGCTAGAAGCCTTTCAAATCTCATTTTAACAGTTCTTGGTAGAAACTGCAGCACTTCGGCTTAGTTCCCTCAAAAATGTGCTCTGTGGTGAACAGGAGTCTTGTGTAACTGTTGAGTCTGGGTTGTCGCATGTCATTCTAGGTTTGGATATGCAGTTGATGACTGGAAACATCAGTCCTGCATGCTCCCTAGGTCCCCTTGCAGATGGTCGAATCTTGCCTGGGGGCAAGGCTTGGTGTAGTTGGCTGGCTTGGGCAGAAAGAAAGCAGGCAGGATAATGAAGACTGGAGATGGGACCATTAGGAAGTGGAATAGCATCAGACTGAAAGCCCAACTTGGAAAGGTTAAAACTTGCTGAGTAAGGAGGAGGTGAGGAGGGTGGAAAGGGACAGGAGTCTGAAGGGTATGTGGAGAGGTGATTGATGGTTGTGTGAAAGCTGCATTGGAAAAGTAGAATGAGGAGGTCTCTGCTGAAGGGGTCATAAGGTTGTGGCTGAGCAAGGAGACTGAGAATTTGAGGTAAAACATATGGTAGAACAAGGTGAAAGTGGGGAAGAAATAATATTGTCACAAAGCGAGGAATGGAGGTGGATCATGTGCGTGGTACTGTAAGTATAGTGTTTTGTAGCATCTGACACTTCATAAACATCTTGTGTGAACAAGTTTTGGCAGCAAAAGGTTTCAAATGCCAGTTTCCTGGTAACTGCAGAGCTTTAGGTGACATTCAGATAGAATTTTGTGTTCCTGTCTGGTCCAGAATCCAAAACAATGAGCTTTAGGAATATGCAACAATCAAATACATCAATAAGAGAAGCAGAAGCATCTGTCCTTTGCCATAGGTCTCTGTATCAAGCTTAATTATTAGTTGTTAATTGATAACAAAGGGAAGGTTACATATGGGAGTCCATAGCCATAATTATAGTATACTTACTGAGATAACAAGATTAAACTCTTGTAAAACTATTACAGGACTTAAACAAAAGAAAATCACCGAAGCTTAAACTTCATCCCTGAAACAAGATTACCTCTTGTTTGAAGAGTTTCTTTTAGTGTTAAAACCAGCTTTAGTCAAAGCAATTACCTGAAATAGCTCTTGAAAATAAAATACCACTGTACTTAACTCATTGACACAACTTCTAAAAAGTGGAATTTATAACTGGCTTGAATAAGGACAAGTAGTAATGTGTAGAAAGAAAAGATACATTTTACATCTATTAAACCCTGATGTGATAGCAAATAACTTGTACTTCTCTTTGAAATAAGAGTCAGTCAGTGCTGCTGTGTTGCTTTTATACATTTCCCAGCTGAATTCCTTCTCTGGAAATGTTATCACGGGATTATAATTAAGGTGTTGCACAAGGCTGGCTGTTTCGCCAGTCAGATGTGCTATGTATTACCTGCCCAGGCAGTGCCTGCTGGAGGGAGGGAGTGCTTTGAGGCACAGGCTACGTGGGACTGCATCTTCCTGTCTGCTGTTTTCTTTCCCAACAAGTCTATTGATCTGCTGCCCCTCAACATATTGGTGGTGTCTCTCCACCTATTGTATTACAGTGATTGAAGGTCAGGCTTTAAAATGGTTTCTGTACATGTAGCTGCGACAGACCAGCTCTGCAACTGGTGCTGGTCTCAGAGACTACAGTATTAGCAAAGATGCAATCAATATTGAGATATCTGACCTTTAAAAATATAAATGAAAGGGGGGGGTTGGGGAGAGGAACGGCACTCACCGGGGGTTGGAGCTGTTCCAGAAAACGGTGTGGTGCTCGGCCACCGCTGCCGCCGGCACCGCCGCCCAGCACAGCCCCAGCAGGGCGAGGGGCACCCACCGCCGCTCCATTCGCTCCACCGGGCCAGCCCCGTGCCCGGCCCCCGCCTTAAGTACGGCCCCACCAGCGCCCCGCCCGGCCCCGTGCTCCGCCCCGCGCACCGGGACCGAGACACAACAACAACACGGGTGGCGCGGAGGGGGTCGGCCCCACGTACGGTCGGCACCGAGCAGAGACATTTCCCTCCCCCCCCCCCGCCCCGTCCCGTCCCGTCCTTTTCCCCGTTGGAGGGGGGTCCCCGGAGGGGAAGGTCCTGCCCGGAGGCACCGCCACCCGTGCTCTGGCGTGGGTAGGGTGGTCAGCCCCGGCTGCAGCATCAGGGCGATGGGCGATGCTGGAGTGAGGCCCGGGGTGGTCCCCGCGGGAGGCGATGGGAAGCCCGGGGGCTCGGGGCAAAGGGGCCGAGCCGTGACCGCCCCCTCTTTGCCGGGCGGGTAAGGGCCGGAGGTGTGTTCCAGCTGAGGGGGGGATCCTGCACGGCTGTCTCGTCCCTCTCCATGAGAACCCCCTTACCTGACATGCTGGGGGCAATGAGGAGCCCCTGGGCGAGTGAGGCCGAGTGAGCTGCAGCGGCCACCAAGAAGGGGCTTGGGACCGGGAGGGGTTGGGGATGGCAAGGGCAGTCCCCCATCCTCCTCCCCTACCCCTATCAGCTGGTTTTGCCCTGCCAGGGATTTGCTCCAGCACTGGACAAACCCCACACGCTTCCAGTGCCCCGTTCCTCCTTTGCTCGATATTGTGAAATTCCCCTCTGTGACCCCCTGACGTAGGGTGGGGGGCTGCGGGGGCTGCGGGCGCGCTGCCGGCTGCCTGGCGGGGAGCGTGGCGGTTCACTATCTGCTCCCATCTGCCCCCAACACCGATCCATCCTTGTTAAGCCCGGCAGAGAGATGCCTCGCCGCCGTGTTGTGAAGTGATAACTCAGCCGCATTTGCAAAACAACTTTCCTCTTGTTTATTACATAATGATCCATTGATTGTGGGTAATGTTGCATGCCCGCCGCTGCAGCCGTGCGAGGAGCGCTCCCCTGGCACGCTGGAGGGGCTCGGGCAGGCGCCGGCACTGTGGCTGTAACCGGAGCACCACTGGTGGCTCCGACAGCCAAGGGCTCCCACGGGGCAGAGGCTGTGGGGCTGGGTGCCCCACATCCCACACGCATCCCCCGTGTCCTCCCTGTGTTTTGGCCTCTCTCCACACCCGCAGCTCCCGCGGGAGGGGGACCCGCTTCTTCCCTTTCATCTTCCCTTGTTGCAGCCAGGCCTGACATCATCCCCTGCGCCGTAATGACTGTGCAAGGCCTCCCGCTCCTGGGAAGCCGGTGCTGCCGTGGCTTGCACAGGGGAGAACCTCCTGGGAACACCCCTGGGCCTGCAGGATGCCGGGATCAGAGAGCCGGAGTGAGGCACGCGCAAGCTCCAGAGCCGGGTGCAGCTGGATGGTGGTGGGAGCCGGTCAGCACTGCAGCCACTTCCCACCCTGGGGTCCTGGCATCGCCCCGGTACTGCCCCCACCATGGCAGAGACAGGCTGTGCCCGTGCTGGGAGCCTGGGGAACCGAGGCAGGGAGCAGCGATTGGGGGGCTGTGCAACCCCTGGCCAAGCCCTGTGCCTGAGGCCATCCCCCTGGCAGGGCTGGTGCAGACCCCTGGGGGTAATGAGCCTCCTGGAGCACCATGCTAGATCCATCCCGTGGGACTGGGATGTGGTATCCAGTGCTGTCAGATGGGGGGGGGGCTCTCCTGTCCCCTCCACCACGGTCTCCAGCCCCAGGGCAGTGCCACCAGCACACAGGGACAAGGCTGGGAGTTGGGAGCAAGACCACAGGTCCCAGTGTCACTGTCCTGCCTGACTCACAGCAAACGGCAAAAGGGCAGTGCCAGCATCGGTGGAAGGACAAGCACATAACCTCTGACGGGGACAGCCCTAGGGACAAGCTGAGGCTGGAGGGTGCCCCATTACGTCCCTGTGCTGGAGGGACCCAGGGCTCGATGGTGGGGGAAGAGCTGCAGCAGGAACAGGGTGACCATCGTGTTATCAAGGCCATGCCGTGTGGTGCGTGTGGGGCTGGGGACCACCCAGGGTGACTTTGGGTCAGGGCTGTCACCCATGCAGGCAGGACTCCTGCCACACCAACCGCAGTTTGAGGAACAAAGGTGAAGCTGTGCAGTAAACACTGGCACGAGGTAGGTGGGGCCGATCAGAGGCCACAGAGCTTGTGACAAAAACATTTATGGTTTCTCAGCTCAGGACACCCAAGTGCGCCGCAGCCACTGCCTGGGCTGACGTCACTGGCCGTGTGGCTGGGGGAGGAAGAGGAGCCGTCCAGTCCGTGGCCAGGAGCGAAGGCCACGGTGACGTGCTGCACTGGCTGCGTGCAGCCGGGCAGGTAGGCACGGCCCGATGCCAGGTGCGCGTGGCAGAGCCACGTCCCCAAGGCCGGCTGGCCACAACAGGCCCTTACACATTTGGCCAGAGAGCGGGGTGCACCCAGCCCTGACTGGGGAGGACAGATGCTGCCGCGGGACGATGCAAAGCATTGTGCCACCCAGCTGCTCCAGGTGCACGCCTCATGCCCAGAGCCAGACCTGCTGCTGGGGCTGTGGAAGCCCCCCAAGTAGGATGCACCCAAGCCCCAGTGTTGGGGTCCCAACAAGAGCTTCCTCCTGCCTTGGGGCAGCAGAGTTTGAGATCCCCTGTGCCAGTACCCCAGGAGTCTCCCAGCTGTGCCAGGCTGCCCCTGGCATGCTACGCTGCACCTTGCCCGAGGGCACAGAGTGCAGCAGGGCTGGGTGTCTGGTCACCACCAAGCTGGCAGCGGTGCCATGCACATGCCAGGGAGCAGTGCCAAGGTCAAGGCAAGTAGGAGGAGGGATTCTGCAAGCAGAGCTCACCATGCCACGTGGCACCAGGGTAACCAACCCAGTCCCCTGCTCTTCCCACCCCAGTACACCGGCCAACAGGGCTCCCCTGGGCTCCCCAGCCCACCCTACCACTTGCCACCAGCACAGCCCTGCACCGGGACGGGGGCAGCGGCCGGTCCCTGACAGCCAGCATCTGGTGGTGGCACACAGCCCTCGTCAGCACTGGGTGATGCTGCCCCGGCCAGCCCCTGGCCACGCCGTGCCCAGGCAGCCCAGTGTCAGCAGCTGGGTACTGGGAGCACCCCGAGTCCCCGGGGAGGGGGATCCAGGGCAGAGGCCCCGGAGCGGGCCAGGCTTGCGGGAGCACGGGGCGGGGCGGGGGATGTGCGAAGCCCGGCGCTGCCGGGAGCACTCGGAGGACCCGTCTGACGGGTTCGCCGGCTCTTCTCGCACCCGGACAAGTCCGGGCTGGCGGGACGCCTGAGCCACCGCCCAGCAGCATCTGCTGGGGTAGGGGGAGAGCGGCCGCGCTGTTGTGACGCTGTGTGAACCCCCCACCCGAGGCCACGTCCACAGCGTGTCAATCCCATCGACAGAGGGGCTGCAGCCCCCCCTGGTCCAGCGCTGCCTTCTGAGGAGAGCAGCTGCTCCCTCCCTGGGGACACTGAGACACCCACCCCCCTCCAGCCCCTGGGGTGCAGGGTCAGGACCCACACGGCTGCTCCCTGCACCTGCTGGGGCTGTGGGGTGCTGGCCACGGGGCTGGGCGCACCCCACTCCTCCATAGCTCCAGTGACAGCCCCCCACCCTCAGATACGATTTCAACCCCAGCGGGTCCCTGGGTGCAACTCCCTCCCCACACATCCTCTTGCCTGTCTGGAGGCACGGTGGGGGGGCCGAGGGTGTCCCCCCCAGCCTGCGGAGCTGCCGCGCAGACAGGCGTGCGCCAGATCCCCCCCGACGCCAGCAAGAGCTGGCATGCCCGGCAGAGCCAGACGCGCCAGGGGGGCTGATGTCAGGATTCCCACGGGGCTCTCTGGCACCTCGGGGTGCGGGCCCACAGCTGCTTGCCCTGTGCAGCCGTCGAGGAGGATTTTCCTTTGCCCACTCCTCCCGGGGCTGCTCCCCTTGGGGACACGTGACAAAGACCCCCCCCCCCGCGGCCCTGCACCACCCTTACCTGCGGGTGCTGCCTGCTGTCCGTGCCATCCTCCCATGGGCACCACCGGGTCCCTGACAGAAGCTCCGTGCTGGTGCCTGGGGGTCAACGGGGAGCGCCCTGCATCGCCCTGGGGTGCCCTCACTGCCGAAGGCACCAAGCCCGTGACTGGAGCGGTCGAGCCTGGGGCTGGCAAGGCGGGTGGCACGGTGAAGGTAGGCACCTCGCTGCCTTCGCCCTGGCCAGGGCCCACCACGCTGGAGGGCAGGGCTGGCTGGTGGCCAGCCAGGAGAGCTGCACGCTGCTGTGACAGGGGTCAGGCTTTTTTTTTTTTTTTTTTTTTTACTCTTTTATTTTTTTTTTTTTTTATAATCTCAGAGCAACATAAGGAAAAAACCAACGAAAGAAC